>OY723385.1:14529722-14567222 GCA_963210295.1 Ophion ellenae | reverse complement strand
AAGGAATGATAGAGACATTTAACGTTTGGGATTTTCGGCAACTTCTGCAGCGAAGGACAGTCCAGAGTCTCCGGATCGATGACTTTTGTTGCTGAATCCGTGAATCTCGATAGCCATGAGCACTTCTCGAATCCCTTGGCATAGATCGTAGGAGCTCCTTCCAAGATTCCTCGAATTGTCGTTCTAGCTGCCTCGTATGGTATGCCGCTGTATTCCAATCGTATTCCATGATAATTGCGTTCCAGCCACTTGTTTGTCATTTTGTAGTCGGCCGTTAAAGCGTTCCAGGCGAATGGTGCATCGAAGAAGAATGTCAGCGGTTCAGCGTTCTTCTCATGGAGTTTGACGATGGACATCTCCTTTAGGACAAATTCGTTGACGGGTCTCTTGAACCCTTGCACGTGGACGATAAGCTCCATGTTGACTGGAGTGGGCGCGGATCATTGGCATGATTTTATACCAATTTTTTAACCCCACCAATGATTGGATTGTACTCGACAATACGATCATGGAGGATCATGCAGTACGCTGAAGTTTGGGGTGGAATATTGTTTTTCAATTCAAACTCAAGGCGCACATCAACAGGACCGGACTTGAGCGAATCGTTTTGATTTGAGCAGTCAATGACAACGAGGGGGGCTTTTTCTTAAAATTCCATCCTGCTCAGCCATGGTTCAGCCTCTCTGTTATAATAGGTCGGTTGAAAGTTTGCATACATCTCGTAGAGAAGAGCATATTGATTTTGATCAATGTTCAAATTCAAATTTCCATATGGATAACATTGCGAGTTCAGGTATAGTTTGACGTCGCTCAGGTTACAATGATCAAAGTGGCTCGCATTGTGTTGTTTCTTATTTTTCCGATCCGTCTGCAACGCGAGTATGACATATCGTGGCTTCTCCAGCTGATTCGAGGTTTTCACAGACCACACGCGGTTGGAGGTGGCAGGCAGCAATGGATATTCATACAGTTCCCATGTTCGGAAACTCATGGAGATTGGTGCGTCTTTGGCGACTTTAACAGTTGAATTTTTCGCTGATCCGAGACTGTCACATACGGCACGAGCCATTCTATTTTATGCAACACGAGTTTGTAGTCTTCGAGCGCTGTTTGTACATTGGCATTCTCGTCGGTCTTTGATCTCGTGAGAATCAACTCGTGCTTGGCATTTACGACAATTTTCCGATAATCTTCGGAAAATCCAAGGAGCATGCTGAGCGGTATACAGACATCAAAGTTTCCCGATACATCTACAATCTGCTTGGTCTCTTCGACATCGAGCCATCCAGTGTTCTCGTGCATAGAACTTTTGGCCGGTGAGGGAGATGAATATCCCTTAATTACACTCGTAATGCCCACATTCTTATTACGATCGATTTCTATGGCATTCAACTCATATCGCACTTCCTCAAACAAATGACAAATGGCATTGTTGATGAGACTTGTAGCAGTGGTTGGCGTCCCATCTCGCTTGGGTAATTTTCCACATATGTGTAGGGAACTCTTACTTGGCAGGATGGAGAGGGTTTGATGTTAGATGGCAATACGGACTTCATCGCTGTTATTGAAGGTCGAAGATGCATATCGCTGATGAGCGTGAATCTCACAATGGACGATGGATTCATCAAAGACCACGGGCGCCTGAATGTTTACAATTTCTTCTTCCATTTCACGCAACAGATGCACAGAGCACAGACTAAATAGTTTTTGACACGCTTTCGCCACGCACTTTGAGACCCAAATTCTTCAAGAGCAGCGACGACTGATTGTTTTTATCCATGACCGTTTACTGTTATTGGAAGATCTATTGAAAACAATGCCCATCACGACTTTATATGCCGGCGTATGGTGATTACTTCACCGCGAAACTTTACCAAATCGCCGTCTTGATCCACTATGCGAAGCTGTATCGTGTCAATCGTTCGGCTCGTGATTGGCAGACAAATTACGTGGGAGGGAACTTCAATGATCTTATAGCCCCGTAGCACAGATGAAAAAAATCCATGAATTGTGTGTACTTTTTGTCCGTTAATATAGGCACCAGCGGTAATGTTGCACTCAACGCGTAGGGCGTTCACTTTGAGAATGGCTACTGGAAGATCGGATTTGTGTCTTTTATTCGCTTCCAATCTGCGTGCGGTGAAGCCTAGTAGATGCCCAATAGAATCCTTTGGCTCAAAATTGACATCACGATCACACTCTATCTCACTGCGTAGCGTGTTATTGTTGGGTTTAATGCTGATGCTGATGCGTTTACGCGCGAGCCCTGCTTGTACAAATGTCTCAATATCCTCTATTTCATAACTGCCCGTAGGTATCGTAAACACCTCATCTCCCACGTAAAGTTTATCATGCCCAACGTCGATATTGGGAATAGAGTTGAAGATTAAAAATTTTACGAGACCGAGGGTATAATTTTTGTGTGGCGAGAGTTCGATGGGGGGAAAGTATTGCGTCTTCAGTATGGACGATGAGCCAGATATGGTCAATGTTAAACTGTCATCCATGATGCTGGTAAATTGACAACTGAATTCTCTACGTCATTTCCCTCCTATATATAGTGTATATTTGTTTTGTGCTGCAGCTGCCGACAAAGAAACTTGAGGCACAAATGTCCACATTCAATCGTATCATATTCCTGATATCTAGTATAATTATAATGAACGCTACCGACACGGAAATATCTCATGAGCTCGGATGGTGGTGGAAGATTGCCGAAACTATCAAAGTACATGACTTTCGATCCGGTCTTTTTGTAAGCGACCCAGTGTGTTTCAGAACCGACATTTTCATCCAAATTTACAATTGCTACTTCACATTTGAGAGGTCCGCTCGTTGGCAATGTATCGTGCATGTAAGCTTTACGAAAATGTGGAATCTTTAGGATTTTTGCATATTTGAGTAGGTCGCGGTCGGTGAGGGGTTGGTGTGGTAGCGTTACTTCTAGTTTTTTCACTTAATATGAAGGCCCAATCCCTGCTTATATGGTTTCAGATGTAGACCCCGACCTAATGCAATTGCTTCAATTGTTCGATTATGACGCTTACTTTCATCCAATTCACGCTTAGCTGCTTGAGCAGCATTTACAGCTTTAACTATACTAGCCGGACCACCCGACAAAGCACCCGCAGCACTAAGACCCGCAAAAATGGGCACGAGGAAGGGCAATAAACCACCAATTTTATGGGGTACAGGTAGAACCCGAGGTGTGCGCACTTTACCACCTTGCAACTTTACCGCTGCACGAGCACCCTTTAGAGCTGATTTGATAATCTTATGCGGATCATAACTTTGAATCATTATCTTCGTTGCAGGGCCAATTATCCTTTTCAAACAAACGCCACCCTTGCGGGCCTTCATTCCCATGCCAAATTTTCTCTTTGTCTTCATAATATTTGCCACACCCCAACCACTGGCTTTTTCACCGATACTAGCGTCTCTCGCGGTAACACGTTGCCTAGCCTGTTCAGCCAACACTTTATCCGCCAAATGTCTCGCCTCAGGATTATCCGGATTTTTCGAATACGCAATATCATATTGTTTGCAAGCCGTATCCACTGGGTTAATGCCCGGATCACTACGAGCAAGGCGCTTGGCCAACTTTGTGCCTGGTCCACAATAGTGATATCCAGGCAAATGTAGTTCAACGGGGACTTTGTTGATTAGGCGGTTGACCAAACCTTTACCACTTTTCCCATGCACAATCATGTCTAAAGACAATATGCGACTGACGGATAATCCCTATAAGAAGCCTATTCATATGATTTCGCCGTTAGTCGTGTGTGAGATGACGTCCAGGAAGCAAACTATCGGAGGCGGACTTCCCGTGATAAATTTCAACCGGTTTGTTGAAGACCGTGGAGGGAAACAGAAACGAAAACGTCGTGGGAATTTATTGCCGGATAGCATACGTGCACTGTTTTGCGGTCCATAAAATTGTGGAAAAACCAACGCTTTGCTCACTCTCATCATCCATCGGAATGGTTTGAGATTTGAGAACATTTACTTGTATTCCCAATCGCTGAAGCAGCCAAAGTATAAGTTGCTCGAACAATTACTCGAACCTGTGAGTGGAGTTGAATATCATCCATTCGAGGCGCATGAACAAGAGATAGCACCAAGTGATGCACGATCCAACTCTATATTTATCTTTGATGAAATAGCATGCGAAAAGCAGGATAATGTTCGGGCCTTCTTTTCCAAGGAACGACACGATATTGTTGAGAATTTTTATCTTTGTCAGACATACACTCGTATCCCCAAACATCTCGTGAGGGATAATGCAAATTTCGTGGTGCTTTTCAAGCAGGATGATATGAATCTCAAACATGTGTACAATGACCATGTTAATACGGTTATGACTTATACGTGTTTTGAAAACATGTGCGTGAAATGCTGGAGTTCTGACAAGTATGCATTTATCACGATTGACAAGGATAGCGATATTAACGGAGGTCGATATAGACAACGTTTTGATTATTTTCTCACCATTGATAAATGACTCATGGCTGGAAGAGACAGTATTGCGCATGCCGTGGTAGTGACAACATGAGGAGCGACCAATTGTTGCGTGAAAAGGATGTATTGCGTGAAATTGCCAAGGCGAGCGATGCAATCAGACGAAAGCATCCAATGATTAAAACTTGGAAAGATAACGATCAGCAGAGAATGCAGGATGTCTTTAAGCCTACAGTGGGGCCATTGGAGAAATCGGTGTCGTATAAAAACGGTGAGGTGGTGGCGGTGAAGGAGGAAATTAAGGATTAAAAAGTGGATGATAATGTTGAAGAAGAAAAAGAAGATGCGTTAAATAGTGTGAAACGTCAAAATGAGGCACATGATTCCTTGAAGAGTGAAACACAATATTCTTTTAAACTGATATATGAGGATGATGATGCCTCGCAAAATGTCGATGCTGATCAGCGAACATCTCCTGTTATTACAAACAAATAGGAAGGCAAGCTTGGATGTATTTAACGGTGTACGAAATCTCGCTCACACCAAATTAATGATTGGCAATTCTCCGATAACTTTCGACTCTCAGCACATTCGTGTAGGAGATCCGAGTTATGCCAAAACTGTTGGATTAACGGAGCTGTTGTTTGAAAAAGTGCCTAATGTCGAAACTCTCACACCGGATGATTTGAAAAACTACGAAAAGATTGTAATCTCGACGAATGCGCACAAAAAATGGTATAAGCCTAGTGAGGCTATACGACGTAACACCAGCCACACATTTAACACTATATCGCAAATATAGTCGATCATCATTTGGGACAGGGTATGCCAAAGTATAAGCTAGCTAGAAAAAACACCCAATTGGACTATATTTATTGGGATAATCCAAACGAGCTAGTGGATCGTTGTCGCTTGCTTCTGGCATCCCAAGCAGCTGGAAAATCATCACATGCCAATTAAATTATATCGATTATTGAGGAATTGCGCGAAGCTGAAATCATTTATTAACTCGACATCGGAGAATTTACGCATTCTCATCATGAGTGTCGATGTGTTTGGACGTCATTCAAGTAAGAGTGTACTCCACAGTAAGCAAGGTCCTCCAGGTCGACCTCGGATTGACTTTAGAATTACCGCAGATGGTCATTATGACTTGGGGCAGAAAGATGACGCAATCACTCTAAGTGCGTTACAAACGAAATCTCGAACTATCATTAAGAACATACGCAAAGAAATGAATGAGAGTAGTCAGTTGTTGGTTAATGGACTTGACGCTACGATACGAGGCATTGCAAGGACACTCGAGGCCGATGTCAAAACTCCACAAGATTTGATGATTCGTAATTCAAACGTCATTGCTAAATTGGACGCACGACTGAGTGGACTGGAAAATGATTGAAAAATGGGCGCTCTCGTGCTGGAGGTACATAAGCCTGCTCGACGAAACTATCCGCGTCGACATGTGGACATCCGTGGCTTGGACGAGACCTGGCAGGCTGATCTCGTCGATATGTCATCATACGCGCGTCACAACTCCAAACACAAATATCTCCTCACCGTCATCGATACCTTCTCAAAATTCGCCTGGGCCGTGCCAATGCTGAGTAAGAGTGGTAAAGATGCAGCAGCAGCAGCAATGAAGTCGATCCTCGTTAAGGGACGCATACCGCAGAACTTACACATTGATCGGGGAAAAGAATTCTACAGCTGTGACTTTAAAGCAATCATGAAAAAGTACAATATTTACATGTATTCAACATATAGCAACTTGAAGGCATCCATTTGCGAGCGTTTCAATCATACATTGAAGAACAAGATGTGGATGCAATTTAGTCTTCGTAGTAATTATAAGTGGATCGATATTCTTGATAATCTAGTAGCCGAGTACAACGATTCTGTACACCGCACCATTAAGATGAAGCCGAGAAATGTCAACGCGGAAAATGAGAAGCAATTGCAGCATGTTTTCAATAAGCCTCCAATGAAAAGATCGCCGAAATTCGCCGTTGGTGATAAAGTGCGAATCAGCGAATTTAATACTGTTTTCGAAAAGAGTTACACCCCAAACTGGACAACGGAAATAGTTACAATCTATCTGAAGGACCGTAAAGTGGACCATAAATGAACCGATCGCCGGTGGTTCCTACGAACAAGAGCTTCTCAGGGTCAAGCACGCCGATATCTATCTCATTGAAGCGGTATTGACGAAGTGCGGTAATCGAATGTTTGTGAAGTGGTTAGGTTTCCACAATAGCCACAATACAGTAGAACCTCGATTATCCGAACCTCGATCAGCCGAACCCTCAATTATCCGAACGATGACTTAGCTTATCCGAACGCTCAATTATCCGAACGTTGGCGCGAAAGATACATTGTTGCTCGCTGCTACCACCGTGAGCAACAATGAGCAACCCAACGCAACTTCTCCTTCTCAAACGGTTACGAGACTTAGCTGCTCAAAAACGCGTTACACGCGTTCGTCAATTAAAAATTGACGATTTTATTTTTTAAATATTTAAAAGACGCATTCTACTTTTTTCAGGTGGTTAAAATATATGATATATATATATATATATATATATATATATATATATATATATATATATATTTCAACGTTAATATGTATGTCAAATTTTAACATATATGTATGTACTGTTTTTATCTATAAAGGTGTTGTTTATGATCTCATCCCAAAAAACCCACGTTTCGATTATCCGATTTTTTTATTATCCGAACGAGCCTCGGTCCCAATTGGTTCTAATAATCGAGGTACTACTGTAGTTGGATAAGTAAATCCGATTTGTAGTCGATAATAAAGAAAATGGAAAAATATGTATGATTTATGACTCTTGACCTGCTGGTCGTTCCCGCATCCCTCCAAGGCCTCCGACCGACTCCACAGCAGGCTTGCTTCCCCCCTTGTCGCCATCGCCCTTTTTCGTGGAACGTGAGGAGATGGATAGAGTGAATAAACACATGTGATTATAATAAGACCGCTTCTTCATTTACGGAAAAAAATAAATCCATTCTTGCACAATTCTATATATACAACAAACATAATTTTCACGAGTTTTATACATCAATATTCACAAAAATATACACAATTTTACATCAAGCTTGTAGGAAAAAAAATTACAAAACTTTTCACGATGGTATTCTGTAATGCCCCCATGGTAGGGTATCAGAGGTCCCAGGTATGATATACCGCTTATCATCATGAGGACTTGGAGCGATTTTCTTCTCACGAATAGTGTAGACCTTGTGCACCTTCGATCGAATACACGTTTGACTACGCTCCATTTTAATATTTTCCTTCAAGCATTGAGCATAATCATCAAACGTGATTGTCCTCGCCACAACACTGCTCTTGACACCTTTAACTTTTTTCGTGTCCTTCTTACCCTCGACACGTGTCGCGTACATTTTCGATCGAAGTCCAATGAACTCGGTCATAATTGCACCATTGCATTCATCTTTCATGAGACAGGGTACCTGCTTGTTGACAAGCGGCATATCATACCTATTGTCCGCTGAATAGTCGCTCGTATCAAATTTTTCAATGTCACACTTCATGTCTGCATATACATCTTCGCTCTCAATGGCATATATGAGGCTATCTGTATCGGTATACATCACTTTACATTTATTCCGATACAATGGTACCATATACTCGTGATGAAATACATACAAGCACGTTTTGGATATGTCGCGTATGCACATACCCACATATATCGGCTTGTTGATTTTCACCCCGAGATTGCGCAATTCTACGGCAACGAGGTTTTCCGAAAAAACACTTCGGCTGTGGAAGTTTGGCTTCGCAATCATTGCCTCCGTGCCATACCTGCCCTCCCATTTTGTCAAAAGCTTTACACCTACATGATTGCGCACATTCTCCATCGTTTTGCCAAACACCGCATTATTCATCAATTTGAATAAATTCTTTTCAAAATCGATTTTGGCCAGCGTTTGAAACTCAGTATTTAACTCGATATATGAACGTAGCCATGGGGATTGTGTGAATTGTAATAGCCCATGGATTTTCGTGAGGCAAAGTCCATGACGTAAACATTGTTGTAAATTTCTGTAGTGTATGATGTAGCGTTTTTTATTGCAGACGGTTGCTAGTAGCTTTCCCTGCTGCTTACCCGGTGATTTTTCGTGTATTGGGCTAAACGGTAGGTCTTTGTGCGCATCATGTAGAGATTGGGGATATTTCAAGTCGGCCTCAAGGATGTAGCCTATAGGTGAATCTAGCGTGATGGATAATGGATCAAACTTGGACACGTCGTTGACCCATCGAAAATCTGCCTATGGCAAGGGTTGACACATTGCCCATCCATACAAATTGTTGACGTCAAAATACATCAAGTATGATGATGCTTTCGATGGATCAAACGACTCCATGTACTTATTATTAGCGTGTGCATATCGGTTTGAGCATTGACTGGGACCACCGCGTATACCCCGCTCAACGAATAAAACCATGTCGATGTCAGTTAGTAATTCAAACTTGACATTCGGGTGTTTTAACATTGCATCCCAGGTATACCCCGGCAATGTGTCGTAATACGCGGGATCTAGGCCATAGCTCTCAATGCACGTATTTCAAAAGTTTTCGAAAATATCAGCTAATAACAAGACATCTGTCTTCAAGTAGAAATCGCTATAGTCACCCAGCGTTCGAATGGAGAACAGCTCTCAAACGTTCTCCGCATGTGCGTACTTGCTCTCGGATACTGTAGCACCTGTCAGGGAACTATATAATGCGTCACGTGGTGGTAAGTAAGTGTCGTTCGACCTGCTCACGTTGTCAATATACTCATAAGGGAAGACCCCTTTTTGCGTCAGCAAATTGAAGTTGTCCGTCGATAGAGTTGAAAATTGCATGCGTAAAACTTTGGGTTGTCCTCGGTCAAAAATGAGGCTAATTTGTCGAGACTGGTGTGGAGGAATTTGTATGAATCGATGAAGTGCAATTGGATTTGCTGTTTAGAATCGTCTGTGATTTGAATGTGCTTCGTGAAGGAGATGTGTTTCTCTTTTGTGATTGGAAGCACATCGGTCTTTCTTTCGCACGCTGTGGCTACTTCCTTGATGATAAAATGTGCATCGTAACCCGATAAATTGTGAAAAACTACTGGAATGAAGAATGACTGTTTGTAGTTTAAGTTGCAATCAGAATGGGCAGGGCCTCTATAGCGGCCAGTCAGATGGCAATGATCTCGAACGCGTATATCGTCTTGCGCGAATGGTTTCCTGCATATATGACATTGGGTCGCTTTGCGAAAACTTGTCCACTCGCTCGGTGTCAGATAAATCATTGGGATATTGTCGCAGAAAATTTCTTTTATGCGCAATGCTAGATTTTTCAGTTCTTCGACATACCACGATACACAATCAGCACTGCGACGCGAGTGATATGAAGACAATGAATCGTCATACGAAGAACGCACGTAATATCCAATACGAAACACTTCATGGTGTTGCTTGGGTCTTTCGCTTGGGTCTTCTCATCGGTCTTTGCCAGCACACACCCCAAATCAGCATACACGATGAAAGGATGTGGCTCTTTCCGGCTAAAGTTGCTGAACTGAAGCTTGTTGGTGTCATTCGGTAGTCGGATCGCGTAGTCTTTCATTGCTCCATAATCGACTTCGTGCGATTGCAATTTATCCTCGGACCCAAAGTGATGCAAACACCTGCAAAAAAAAAGATTTTTTTTTTAATTCGTCTAACATATATAATTACCTATATATATATATATATATATATATATATATATATATATATATATATATATATATATATATATATATAATGGTAACTACATACCGATCATAGATATATTTTTTATGTCCCTTTTTGCTGAGTTGCTTCGTCACGAGTCTCGACAGATTCTTGATCCATACGAAGTGGTCCACATTGTTGTCCTCAGTATCTTGCATGTACAGCAAATTGATATGCTCTTCCTTCTTATTTTGAGTCACGCGTATTGGAACGATGTCTTTTTGGCAGTGGTGGTGGTGGTGTACACGTTGATGGATACATTGTTTTGCAGCTCAATTTTTTTTATTAGGTGTATGGTTACCGGGAATTGAATGTCCTGTAGATTCAGTATGCTTGAGTAATGTGGGTAAGATGGCGGACGGTCACTGTGTCGTTCGGCTGGGTATAGAGCAGCGACAACTGCCCAGGCGAAACATGCGTTATCGTTGGATTTGACGTTGATCACAGCTCTCTTCATGATTAGTTCCCGCGCTAATGATATGGAGCACCCAGCACGCATCGGATTATACTTATTCACATTTATCGTGAGGTTAAGTATTTTCCGTAGAGCCCAGCCACTATCTCGTTCTTGAAATTCGTCGAGTTAGGTTAAAGTGGGCTCCATACCGCGTTGCTGGTACCACTCATTCAAATCGCTTGTGTTAAAGAGTTCACAGTTTCGCGTGTTGACACTTTCATGAGCATGTTTGTCTCCACTCGCGAATTCACCATTGAACACTTCATTAACTTTGATACTGTTGTGTTTGCAGGTAGTATTTTGCACATGTTGAAGCACTAGGTCGAGAGCATCGTTGAGAAATCGCCGTGGTTCGATGTGGTTGCGATTGATTACGGAACCGGTCAATATTCGACTGTTGAAGGATGTGCCAATCTCTCGCCTGATTAGCCCAGGATGACCGTGTCCTGCACCCGTGTGTATGAAATGATTACGCACAGAATTCCTCAACCCTTCCAGCCGCGCTATTTGGACTATCAATGACTGTTGAAGTCCAATTGATAGTCGCGGGCGCTTAATCCGGCTTTGCGTTTCCAATTCTTCGATAAACTCAACGCACCGTTGTTCCCACACAGCAAAATCTTCGAATGAACTTAGGAGCGCGGCTTGGTCGTCCAAGAAGTGAAAAAAAAATTCATGGGCTCTCCATCGGTGCTCAAGTGGTCCACGGTTGAAGCCTAAAAAAGGTCTTTATCCATAGATCCCCGAAAGTTTATAGTTTTTCGAAATAAACACCCCGTTATCATATATGCTCTGAATAGCGGAGCAATAAAAAAAAATTCTAATAGCTTGGAGAGTGGTGTTAACGAAGAAAAAAAATCCTCAACCATGGGGCTAACTTGTCCAGACCTGCATGATCTCAAGTGTCGACATCAAGGTTTGACGTTGCACTCTCTGTATATATTATCATTCAGAGATGAACAACTAAAGCCCTGTAAATTGGAAATGCATTTTTTCCCCCGAATCACTGTCTTCGTCACATGCTGTCGTAAAATTTTATGGGTTTTCAAGTGTGGACCTATGGAATGATGAAGCTCGAGTTGCACATGCGAAGCGATAGGGTATGACGGTCCCTGGCGCTCGACGTAAGAAAAAAAAGAGTCGTAAAATTTGAGACTTTCGGACGAGGTGGTTGAAACGTTGCAGTGTATAACAGTGTCTCGGACATGAGCCTCCGTCCAGATAGTTGAAAAAAAAAGAACATCTGGATAAATGCATGTACCTTTTCTTAGCCCTCTACGTAACTTCTTAAGAGACAACGTTTTTTTTGTCGTATTTCGCCTATGTTCAAGTGTGAAAGCGCTTTCCATCTCTCGTACTAAAACTATGTTAAAAAAATCGAACAGCAGGTAGGTATCCCCACCACACTAGAAAAAACCGATAGGGATTCGAAAATATGCTCTTCCCCCAAAGGGCATTTGGGGCAGCAGTTTTCATCATTATAGTCTTGAACCTCCGGAGAGTGCACTTTTAACTGCACATCGACAAGATAGCGTGAGAAAGATTGAAAATGGCTGAAGAAATCGTGATTTCGGATAGTGAAGAAGAAATGATCGTGGTTGACGATGTATATTTAGCTGAATATCACTATTATGATAGTGACGTCGTTGAAATCAATGACGGTGGTGAACGCCGCATGGACGTCAACAATGGAGTTGCCGAACTGGACGATGATGATGAGCCCGAGGTCATCGTTATTCAAGATGAAGAGCCTGAGGTCATCGCCATTGAGGACGACGTCGACGACGTCGCTGACGATGAAGATGATGATGATGTCGACAACGCGAACCATGACGACAATGACGATCAAGTCATCTCGGATGACTCGGATTATGCGAGTGATAGTCATGATGGTGAACACTATGAATACTCGGAACGCTATTTAAATAAAGTGACCGTAAATAGTTTCAACGATATGGACAAAGTTTGCGTGCACCATCTGTTTTATGAAGGCGTTCACATGGATATTTCGCTGTGCATATCGTGTTTCGTCAATGCAAGAGGCGTCTGTACGGAAATGCGTGAGGTCCGCGTCCGCACCGTTGAAATACTAAAATTCATTGAGGGCAAATATTGCAAGGACTGCAGAGAGCCTTTATTCCAAGCGATGCCGAAATCCGCGTGTTTGAGATGCACGGGATCAAAAATCATTGTGAGTGTTGTGAATTGAATCATGAGAATGAAAAAAAAGTCTTAACAATAAAAAATTGTTTTTTCTTGTTTGTTTCAGTTTGGTGACAGGGGTTGTGAATAGAGACTCATTTCGTAACGCATGCGCAAACACACACACACACACAATAAAAAATAAAAAGTGATTGTTATAATAACAAAAAGTGTATGTTTCATTAACCCTCTCCCTTCTCCCCTCTCGGCCGCGGGTCCAGCTCTCGCCTGGAAGGGGGCCGTCCATATATTACGTCATCGATTTTGGCTGATTTTTACCCCCCCCCCCCCCCCCCCCCGAAATCATCCTATCCTTCCTATCGTCATAATCCAATTATCGTTACCGTCATCCAACGACCAGACCCCTCCCCCCCTCTATTTTAAAATGACGTAATTTATGGACGGCCCCAAGACATCGTCACCAAAAACTAGCCTCCCCACTCTCTAACACCACCCGCTCCCCTTTCCCTCCGCCGGAACACCGCACTCGGCTGCCGCATGCAGGATCCCCCCCTCCGCCATGCATACCCCGGCTACCCCGCGCTCGACTCCCCCGCACCGCTCCCTGGGTTAGAATCGGCCTAGCTCTACTACTCTCTTATCAAACACCAGACGAATAATATATATTAGCGTGTCGTCAAAACAATGTACGTATCATGCAAGTATACGAGAAATATTATGCACATAGTAGTTAAACCTTAGAAATAATGGAATTAAAATGTTTGATTTTTATTTTAAAAATCCCATTATAATAACAAAGAATTGATATCACTATCTTAGAAAAATACAACGTATGAACCGCACAAGTCCACTGAAAATGCCAAAATATCCTTAAAGTAATCCTGTAAGTAAGTAATAATAGATTTGAGATAAAAGAGAACATATTGTTGTCTAACTGTTTATATTAGTTTAATAGAACAGAATTTCAAATTTGTGGTGACTAAATTTATTGCCATCCATATGTGGTATTGTGGTTATGTAGTTATGTAAAGAGGTTAGAGAATAATTTCATTTGATCGAAATACAATCATGCAAAATCCACTTTCCATACCGAGCATATTGCTACATGTTGCGGCAAATGTACTCCCCTCTTAAATATTGTGGCAAGAAATGTACTACCGTTCGGATAGAAGGTTCTCGAGTCAGCTGAAAATTCGCTCATCAAGACTCTGGCGAACAGCGAGACATTTTGTTTACCTTTTTTTCTCTTGTATCGACAAATCAAAGGCCATCGACGCACGCGGTACCTTCAATCTCGTTATTTCGTTCAAATCTGGTCCGTCGCGTTTATACAACCGCCGGACTCTCAACTCGAAATTCGACATCAAACAGTCCGCGAAATCTATGAAACAAATATATTCCAGTTATCGCGTTCAAAATCTGGTCTAAGTGATTCGTCTTTCATTCGCCTTCTCACTTCTCATCCGGCACGAATTGGTACAAAAACGGGTCAAGTTCTTATCGAAAAACTACTACCTTAAAAATGCTATCTAGAATCGCCACCATTTTAATGAGCGATTGCATTTTTTTAAACCTGAGAGTTGAGCAGTTGGGAAGTCGAAATCCTTCGCCGAGCTTTTTTTATTAACCATTTGACTGGTACAGGATACACTGCAACTTCTATTATTGGGGCATCTACCACTGCAACAGCACTTCACTATGTGTCGAATATCGATCAGTGTAGCGCATGTAGTCCAGTCAAAAGTGGCGAAAGTCGAACATTTTTGCGACCGCATAGGAATACACAGTGAACCATCCCAAGTAGAAATTGACCATCGACCCAGCGCTGGCTGAGTACCGAACTTGCTTGGCCGTCGCTCGGCAAAAATGCTTGGCCCAGACCTGGAAATGTGACGCCTGGCTGACACTCGGCAGCCAACTGTCGGCTACGATGCCTGGACCGCGACTGGGCCCATGTCGAAATTGACCATCGACCCAGCGCTGGCTGAGTACCGAACTTGCTTAGCCGACGCTTGGCAAAAATGCTTGGCCGAGGCCTGACTGACACTCGGCAGCCAAGTGCTGGCTACGATGCCTGGACCGCGACTGGGCCCATGTCAAAATTGAACATCGACCCAGCGGTGGTTGAACATCGAGCTTGCTTGGCCAACACTCGCAAAAAAGGCTTGACCTAGGCATAGAAATGCGACGCCTGGCTGGAACACGGCAGCTCAGCGTTGGCTAGGATGCCTGGACCATAACTGGGCCCATGTATGTAAAAATGTTTACATTAGGCATGCCATAAAAGTGTCTTCGATTATATTAGGGTTCGGCGGAGCACTGGGATAGAGCTAGTATGCTATTTGAGACACCATATATAACCTTGCGGCATTCCCGAATAACAGCCCATACATGATCGAATGGTAGCATTGAAAATGGAAGTATCTATGTAAAATTGTTCCGTCGACATTCTATCCAGCTTAGGCTATATATTGGGCCAATCTTAGCACATCACATCACTGTGGAATAGGTTTATCATGAGTGTACCCAGATCTAGGCTAGCATTAATCCTCGAAGATTGTAGCGGCGATTTCATTTCTAGGAAACTTGCTTGGCCTTTTTATAAAAAGTAATTTCAATTATTTTGTTCGTTTAAATGAAAAAAGTAATAGTATGAAAAACCATGGTTGGAAATAAAACAAAAAATACATCAAAGTGAAGAAGAATTTTGCATATAGTGAAGGAGCCAATAATGTTGCGACGGGTCTTTTTTTTATTACTTGGCGTTTTTCTTGTTTGTTAAAGTTTCTAGGGTTCCACTTTACTCTGAGTGCGGCCGTACAGTTGCGGTAAGGAACGCATGGTTCTCAAGGATCAGTACAATATTGAATGAACTCAAATTTGTATTTTTTTATTCTAATACGTATGGAATCCGTAGCTGTTCATACAACGCCAACCAACTTTATTATAACTATAAACATTCATTAATCAGTCTTTGATGTCATAGTTACAGTCATTTTCATTATAAATGTGTAGTAACGAGTATGGCATAAAGGAAATTACAAAATATGGCGCGACAAAAAAATTAGTTTTTCTTTAATAACCGATATCAAATTATTGCTTATTCCCGCTTATTCGACCGAAAACTCTACATTTTCGCAACAAAAAAATTATTAATGGCTAATTTTTTAAGGTTATGGTCTTGCCAGATGTCCAACCTTACGATATGATGTTTTACATCTGACAATTTCAACCATAACCTCCTGGTGGGGCGATCTTTTGTCAAACGGCAGAGACTTATTTGTTCTCCCGATATTTAATGGTGACACCAATTTCATGTGACAACAGTAAGATGATTTTTCAAAGTAAAAATAAAATAATACGCAAAATATCATTCCTAAGGTTTAACAATTTTGTTTACAAAATTTTTAGTAAACTTGCTTGGCTATTTTATGAAAAGTTCTTTCACTTTTTTGTACATTTTAATCGAAAATATATAATAAAACCATTGTTTAAATAAAATAAAAAATATTCTAAGATAAATCAGAATTTTCAACATGGTAAAATAAGCGATGTTTTCGAAAGAATGTTTTTGCTCGGCGTTCTTTTTTTACTTTTTCAAATAATCTTCAACATGAGTTAGCAATAGATGACGCGTTTCAATTTCGGAAGTTCATCCGAACGACCGCAGGTAGATCAGAAAAAATTAAAGGATTATTGAGTTCGGATAAAAACCACTCGGTTCTTTGGCAATCATTGTCTTGTCCTCTTTTTTAATTTTATTGACGAATAGGAGATTCAAGCTCGCAGCAGTGAGCGGACGAACCTTGCGAAGAAAAAAGAGGGGGGTGGAGGGCTCGTTCAAAGAGACGCAACGCACAATCGTCACTGTGTACGCCGATCTAAAGGGTCACACCACTGTAGATTTTTTTTTAATTGTTTTTTTTACTTGACTTAAGAGATGCTTTGAACCATCTCGAATAAGGGGAAAAAACATTGGTACCTGTAAAAGAAGGTTCGCAGGCCTGTGTGGGTCTGCGGTGGCAGTGGCTGGCCCGTGTCCGAGACATCGACTGTTTTCCTCGAAACTCAAGTTTTTAAAACGACACGCAGCACAACTCTGCCTTAACGCGTTTCAACCGTTGACCATTTAATTCTGTTGGGCCGGAGGTTTGGACCAGTCGACGCTGAGTATGAGATGATGGTAGCCGTAACCATTGAGACGCAAGAAGGCCCTAAGCATACTCGGCTTTCGTTTTGAATTGTACATACGTAAAGGAAAGGCCTTGCCCAGATTGGTGGTGCGATCCTTAGCGGGATATTGTTTCTGAATGAAGCCGAAGGGTTCGACGATTTCCTTAAGGTCAGTCTCGCTGGTGCTCTCGGAAAGATTGGAGACAGCAGTGATATCCTCGCGATACTGGGACTGTATACTGTAGCCTCGATGATTGACGCCGTCTCTCATACTCGGTAGTACGTACTTACCGACCTGGATAAATCCGATGGTCCATCTAAATGGTAAATCCGACGCTACATTGGTGCTGGTTCTTACGTGACAGCCCAGGTACTGTACCCACCACGTATGTGTGTATGGTATCGGTATCAGTATTAGTATGGTGAGGATACAGTACCGGTATGTTTTACGATGTTGAAGTTTGCATCGTTGGAGTACAACGGAAATTCTTTTCCATTTCTTTATTTTCTTATCTTTATTATCATCCAAAACCCAAAAATTGGGCTGCGAAACTTTCGTTGCGTTCCAACGATGCAAGCTTCAATATAATTCTGTTTTACTATCGTACATTTGCGTGCAGCGGTATACTACCGTACAGCTACACCGTAGGGTACAATCTCTGTACCCTCTACCAATAATACGCTCGGTCATCAGGGTGAAGCTGGTGTTGAACTTTCGTGCCTCATTTTGGTCGCACACTGCTCAGGGAATCGCGGATTTTGAGGGTAATGACAATGGCTACGGATCATCGGAAAATATGCTATTTTTCGATTTTTTCACGAATACATACTGAGCTATTCCTGCGAAGAGCAAATAATCTAGAGTTTTTTACATCGGAGCCGTTGACTCTTTGACACATCAGCGAGCGGGAAAGCAATGCGAGGGAAGATCATGGCAAATGACACAGTACTTAAATTGAGGTTATGGGACAGGCCATATTTTTTATTCTTACGTCAATATAAATTCCACCGATACGATCGTGCTACCTAAATTCGAGGATACACGATAATATCCATATGATCGCGGGTACGGGAGAATTCCATCGATGTCGAAGAATTCGTGAACTTCGCGTGCCGCCGTCGTCGCGTCGAAGCGACACTTTGCATCGTCGTCGGTAAGAACAAAACAGAAACACTTTTTGAGTCTCGCTTTCACCGTGAGCAAACTTACGCGTTAATTTTCGTCAATGTTACTCTTCGGAGACGCCGAGAAACTTCAAGTGGAGAAGAACGATGTAAATTAATCTAATGCGACAAACTGCCGAGGTTCCGATCAACGCAACTGCCCGGCGGTACGAGATAGGGGGGCGCTGCGTATAAAAATTCGTGGCGTGTTCGTAAGTCGGTCAGTGGCGTCGAGATCGGTGGCATCGATCAGTGGCGTCGAATTTTTATATTTTTTATTACTTGCCGTCGGGACGGTGCCGCGTCTCTTAATAATTGAAAATATATCGAGTTTAATTTAATTTTGTAGATAGTGAAACTACCAAATGTCTTCAACTGTTGAACTGTTGAACCGTCGAAAAAAAAAAAATTTCGACCTTTTTGACCGACTGTTCGAGAATCTCAACGATCGCGGAATTTCGAAAAGCCGAAGCGTCGGTTCGGTCTAAGTGGCGAAGATTCCTTAGTAATGGAAGACAAGCTTCGATATTGTAGACTTTCTCAAACGTTGGCACATCGATGGCACAGAACAGACCCAACTATTGTTTGAAGGTTCTGAGAACCATCATTACTGATGCTGCACCATTTAACAGTCTAACGCAGCCCGGGCATAATTCGACTATACATTCAGCTTCGGCTATATCATTACAGTAAATATGCGCCAACCGTTGTCCTAGGCTCGGCCGAGCGTTAGGACGATTGTCGACACCCAACCTTTTTTCCGTTAATGAGAAACACAACTTTATCGTCGGCGTTATTCCGGCCCATGGTGTAATTGACATTCCTAATCGACGGAAAAACGGTTGGGTGTCGACGACCGTTCTAACGTTCGGTCGAACCTAGGCCAACGATTGCCACATGTTTTCTGTAATGATATAGCCGAAGCTGAATCTATAGTCGAATTATGCCTGGGCTGCGATGGCCCGTTAACTGGTGCAGCAGCAGTAATGTTGGATATTGGAACCTTCAAACAACAGTTGGGTCTGTTCTGTGCCATCGATCTGCCAACGTTTGTGAAAGTCTAGAATATCGAAGCTTGGCTGCCATTACTGGGCCAGGTCTCGGCAGACTGTCCACCATCGGCTGAGTATTGGAATTTCTACATGGGATGTATTCCTATGTAAATCGACCCGGGCAATCCAAATTTCTAGGAATTTTAACTATTGACAGTGAAAAAAAGGGTTAAAAATTCGAATAGATGCATTATTTCGAGAACGAAGAGGCAATCGCAAAAAAGTTTTGAGCAAAAGTTGTAGAATGGAAGATTTCACCTCATAAGTGTGTACGATTTTTTTTCTCTTTCCCGTAGTTGAGCCGTAAAATAGAAAAAAAACAAATTCACACTACTACTATGAACGCGCGCAGCACACGAACGTGACGAAATCGAAAAGATAGGAGCACCGATGGTATCTAACCGCCGCTCTCGCGCCGGCTCACTACGTGCGCTTGGTCCGAAGGTCCTCGAAGATCGATCGGCTATCTTCGGCAGCCCAGAGGTGCGCGGGTAGCTTCCCCTCTCGGTGCATGCATTTATGCAGGTAGTACACATGTCTGGTGGAATTATTTGGTGCAGTGGCTCTCGACAATCGTTGCAGAAAATTCCTCTCATCTCAGCATAGCGTTCGCGGTAGTAACCACACACTCTTATTGCTTCTCCATTTCGCTTGACCATTTGTCGTGAAGTAAAAATAATTCACAAAATATTTGACGTTCTGGTCGAGAAGATAAATTTGAAGCATGTCCATTCTATTTTCCCGCACATCGTGGTTTTCACCATCAGATCCACTTTCATGCGCGGAATCTACCGATTCCATATTACTTTCCAGATCGTCTACATCTATAACGTCTATTTCGTTGTCGTCATCGTCGGCGATATCAATCACATCAACTTCGCGGATTTGATCAGCCATTATTACACGTTTCTTTTTTCTACGGCTATTTCGTTTTAAAAACGCGGCTCGGAGGGTGGAGACTGGAATAGGGAAAAATGCTGTCCTGATTCTTTCTGAGATTTCGATTTTTGGATCTCTATTGAGATGCAGAATGGTGGGGATAGTAATGCTCGAATTGTTCCATACTTTAACGCTAGGATATGCAAACGGTTTTTCTCTTCAGCCTGTAGGAAATAGGGGGATTGGTAGGAAAAAAATGGCCTTCTAAGATGTCGAAAGATTTTTTTCTCAGTGTTTTTTTCTTTCTTGACTGTCGGCAAGCGTGTTGATGCACTGTGAAAAAAATTACCCTACATCGTAGAGGCGAAGGCTGACCTGCTAGGACTCATCTCAAGTATTGAATTATACGATCTCCACAAAACCACGTTTGGAATCAACGTATGGATACCCATAAAAGTGTTTTCTTATAGCGAATATCCCAGTATTTTAGGATTTCGGATTGCTATGCATGCACAACTTGAGCACAGACGTCCTATGTATATAGGCGTTTGCATGTATATATAGTATGTCTCTCTCACTCACGCCTCTGACACCATGTTGAATATTTCAGACACCATGTCTAGATATCGAATGGCGTTTAATGTCAGTCAGCAACACGGCCCGTCCTTAAAAACTCGTAAAATCCCTCACAGACCCTACATTGATCGCTCTATTTTTTTCTGCTCTATCCCCGACTCGATACGAATGATGGTATAAAAAAGCCTGAGAGGGGAGGCTGTTCTTCTAATATAATGATAAAGAGGGAAAAAATGTTGTCTTCAAATTGTGGAACGTTGTGATTGCTGCTGCTCGGAAGTTTTAACACTTTAAATGGAGCAGTCAAAAAACCAACCTCGTTTCTTACTTCAACAATTTTTTCAAAATTATAAATATGTGTAGCATCGTGTTAGAACAAAGACTACGAGAACAAGCTATACTCATAAATTTGGTGGAAGAGTACAATGTGTGGGAGAAACAATACAGTGAATTAAATCAATCGTTGAAGAACCAAAATCGAAATAAACGTCCGCGATTGACAATTGGTAATCGCCAATCATTAATCGCTCAGATAGCGCGACTTGAAAGTTTGAAAAATTCGATACGTCAACGTTTTGTTCGTGAGGGGGCTGGATGCAGTGCGTGAAGAAATGGTTTGATTTGGCGGAACATTGAGACGGCATTCGAAAGTCGCATACTGACTGGTTCAGTGATTAACCGCAACCATATTGAACCACGTCAATTTCTCAAAGATGCCCGCGACATAGTGCTTTTACATGTGTAAAACATTGTTGAACAACATTTTAGTGTAAAGGTTAATACCAAGTTCACTGGTGCGTTTGTGGCAGGTGATAAGCACGCAAACAAAAGTGTCAATACAAAAAACTTTGAACTTTTTCAAACATCTGATTAAGATGAGTGGTATGAACAACGCGTTGTCGAACCCATTCTAGCATCCGTTGACGAATTTCAAGAACGCGATAGTGGCTGGACCTTGTTAAAAATTCTAAATTTAACCATATGTGTGAATAAATATAATCCAATGCGTGCCGGTTGCCACCTTAAATTGCCACAGAAAGTAATGACAAAGCGTGCAGCAGTAAATATAAAGTCCAATGACAATGCGTGCTTTGCGTGGTCCGTGGTCGCGGCTCTATACCCCACCGAACGTAACAGTGATCGTGAATCTTCATGTCCACATTTTTCGACGGTTTTAAATCTGCAGGGTATTGCCTTCTCCGTGACTCTAGAAAAAATTTAAAAAATTCGAACGACAAAATAATTCGTCAATCAATGTGTATACCGTCGAGAAGAAGATACGCATTAGTGAGCACAAAATGGATAAGCATATAAATTTGCTGTACCTTCAAGATCCACCAAACACCAATATTGGACATTTAGCGTGGATTAAAAATGTATCCAGGCTGGTGAGCTCGCAACTTAGCAAACTGGGCGATCAAAAATATATCTGCGATCGGCATGTAAACCTACAATACAATCAAATATGCGTCATACTTATATATTTGAAAAAATCGGTCGAATAAAAACAATTAAATCTCTTTGCACCGGTGCTTGCAATACTTAAGGCATCTGGCTATCTTGGCCGATCGAAAAATGGGTATATTTATTTTAAAAAATAATAAACTCGAAAGTATGGGCCGGAATATTTTAATTTTTGTACACAACATCAGAAAGGGCTTTAAGAATAACGTTAATAAATTTCTGTTCAAAATATTGAAAAAAGGCGCCGTTATGCACATTGCCGCAGGAGGCCCTCCGCACAATACGCGCGGTCGTTGTCCCAGCTGTTACCCGGTCATGTCACATCTGAACAAAAAATCAGCTCATTCGGGAGTAGTGTTGCTACAATGTAGCGTAGTGGGTTTTTTTCGACCATTAAAAAAATGCTGGTGAGGCATAATTTCGGTGAAAAATACAAATTTTTTTCTTCGACTCACCATAATTTTTATAATGGTCGAAAAAATCCACCACGCTACATTGTAGCGATACTACTCACGAATGAGCTGATTTTTTTTTTCAGATGGGGGCCGTCCATAAATTACGTCATTTAAAAATAGGGGGGGGGGGTCTGGTCGTTGGATGACGGTAACGATAATTGGATTATGACGATAGGAAGGATAGGATGATTTCGGGGGGGGGGGGGGGGGGGGGGGGTTAAAAATCAGCCAAAATCGATGACGTAATATATGGACGGCCTCATGTGACATGACCGGGTGTCAGGTGGGACAACGACCGCGCGGATCGTGTGGAGGGCCTCCGCGGCAATGTGCACAACGGCGCCATTTTATAATATTTTGAACGGAAATGTATTAACGTTATTCTTAAAGCCCTTTCTGACGTTGTGTAGAAAAATAAAAATATTCCGGGCCATACTTTCGAGTTTATTTTTTTTTAATATACCCGGTTTTCGATCGGCCAAGGTGACCAGACCCCTTAAGTTCGAATGTGAAACTAGAGTCACACACAACGGATTGTGGAAAACTGAACGACTATGCCATTCAGTTGCCACGCGAAGAGGACAAGTGGCTCACTTTCAACAACTTTGATCGGAAGCAGCGTCTCTCCTTCGTTGTATACGCAGACCTCGAGTGTGTCTTGTCGAAAACCGACGATCCAAATAGGTATCAGCATCACAAAGTATTCAGTGCTGCGTATTACGTACATTGTTTACATGACAATTCTCTATCCACAAATCAGTCGGCTCGCAGTGATAATTGCATTTCCTGGTTCGTTCAAGAAGTGAAAAGTTTAGCTATTTGCGTGAAAACCATTTTATGTATTAATGTCCCCATGATACATTTGACACGCGAGGAATGGGCAGAATTCCGCCGCGCTACGCACTGCCGCATATGTGAGAAAACATTTACGCAAGACGATACACGTGTTAGAGATCATTGTCATTTGACTGGGCGTTATCGAGGCCCCGCGCATTCGAACTGCAATTTGAACTTTCAGCAATCCTTTTTCATCCCCATCGTAATTCACAATTTATCCGGATATGATGCGCATTTCATTATTAAGGAAGTGGCTACAGCTTTCCAAGGGAGTGTCGAAGTACTTCCCATAACAAAAGAAAAGTATATTTCATTTACGAAAAATGTGAAACTCGCAAATCACACACGAAATGACATCAAATTGCGATTTATCAACAACAATTCGACAATCGACAATCAACAATTCGATTTATTGACACGCAAAGGTTGTTTTCCCATATGAATATGTGGATGGCGTCAGTAGGCTGCAAGAAACGTGTCTATCGCCAATTGACTCATTTTACAGTTCATTTAATGGTGGCACTGTAAGCGAGAGCAACTATACGCACGCAGAAAATGTCTGGAAGGAATTCTCTATTCAAACGTTAGGCGAATTTAGCGATCTATATTTAAAAACGGATGTCCTGTTAGTAGCTGACATATTTGAAAATTTTCGTGATAGCTGTATTGAGAGGTATGGACTTGACCCGGCATATTACTATTCACTCCCCGGGTATACATGGGACGTAATGTTGAAGCATACGAGTATTACATTCGAATTGCTCACTGACATTGACATGGTCATGTTTATCGAACGCGGTACATGTGGCGGACTAAACCAATTTTCGAACAGTTATGCTAACGCGAATAGCAAATATAGAGAGTCACACGATCCATCTAAAGCTTCATCGTATCTCATGTATTTCGATGTAAACAATTGTTACGGCTGGGCAATGTGTCAGTTTTTGCCTTATGCAAGTTCCAAATGGGTCAACGACCTGTCAAATTTTGATGTATCATCAATCTCTAACGATTCATCTACGGGCTACATTCACGAGGTAGACTTAGATAATCCACAAAATGTACACGATGCACATAGCGATCTTCCGTTTTGTCCAACGCGTGGAAAACCACCCGGTAAGCGGCAGGACAAGTTGCTTGCAACTTTGTACAATAAAGAGCGCTATATTATACATTACAGGAATGTTCAACAGTGTCTACGCCATGGGCTCCGTATAACAAAAATCCATCGAATATTGCAATTCCAACAATCCCCATGGTTACGGTCTTACATCGAGCTAAACACGCAATTCAGGACCATGGCGAAAAATTATTTTGAAAAAAATTTATAAAAGCCGATGATTAATGCGGTATTTGGCAAAACAATGCAAAACGTTCGAAATCAGGTTGACGTGAAACTGTTGAAAAAATGGGGGGGTCGATATGGTGCCGAGGCGATGATTGCGAAGCCGAACTTTCACAGTAGGAGCATCTTTTCCGAAAACTTGATTAACGTTGGATAGCGTAAACTTGAAGTGAAATTCTACAAACCAATAGATGTCGGTATGTGCATACTCGATATATCGAAAACGTGTTTGTACGAGTTTCAGTATGATCATATTGCTCCGTTGTATCGTGAAAAATGTAAGATAATGTACACCGATACCGATAGCCTTGTCTATCACATTGAGTGCGAAGATGTATATGAAGGTATGAAGCAAACTATTGTCCGGTTCGACACGACTGATTATCCCATCGATAATGTTTTCGATATTCCATTAGTAAATAAGAAAGTGCCAGGTCTTATGAAGGATGAAACCAACGGTGCTACAATTACTGAATTTGTTGGACTTCGGTCAAAAATGTATGCGTTAAGAGCCCGGGAAAAAAAGTTCATGTCTGAGTGGATATGTTCATATATGTTTCAGACATAGTCATATATGTATCAGATGTATTTATATCTGACATTTTACAGTATCATATATGATTAGGTCTGATCATATTCCACATCACATATGCATATAGAAGATCACATCTGATCAAATACAGTATCTGGCCTGACCATACATGAACTCATATCTGTTTATATCTGGCTAAGTACCAAGGCCAGTTGGTACCGTAAATTCGTATCTGAACATACATGATGTGACATGTAAACGTATCTGTTCGTAAAAGATCATATCCGATCAAATACGGTACCAGACTCCGCTATATAGATCTCATATATGGTTTTATCTGGTCAGGTACCAAGGCGAGTTGGCGACGTGGAACCACATCTGAACATATATTATGTGATATATAAGCACGTTCATATAAAATTTTATCCCATCAGATACGATACCAAACCTCGAAAATATATGAACTCTTATACACTCATACCTTATCGTATATGCAGTTCAGTTGTTCACACATGAAAACAACTGAATATATGAACCGATATATGAGGATATGAGATGATATCCGATCAGATATGGCACCTCACCTGACTGTAATATATGTGATCGTGTGAGTTACTATAATATTATTAATTGTTAACACGTCAAGTGATGACGTGTTAATAAGCCCGCTCTATATATGTAAACATTTTAATATCTTCATGACTGCACTAGAAAGATTTGATGTGTCTCAACAGGGTAAGATTTGCTCTGATATAGTCGGAGTCATACCTGGTCTGATAGTTCAGATAAACTATGATTCTATCATATGGGCAGGTCTATTGTTCATAGATGTCCAGGTCTACTGGGATCCGCGGTATTTTATTTTTACACGGACAGACAGATCTGGTCCAATAAGATTAGATTTGCCTGACATGATCAGATCTGGCCGAATAAAATCAGATCTACCTGACATGATCAGATCTGGCCCAATAAAATCAGATTTGATCCAACAAGATCAGATCTTGCCTGGGGATTGGATCTGGTCAGACCTGCTGCGATGTGGACGGGTCTGCTCGCCAAATTATCAAAATGGCTCTAATATGATCATACATGCTCAGATATAAGCATACATGATCTGTGATGACACGACATGAACAGATATGGCCATTTTTCTTGTCTGGTCATATCTGATTCTACAGATATGATTCAGATATATTCAGATATGACCTTTTTTCCCGGGAGTAGATGGTAAAAAGGATACCAAAAAAGTTAAAGGTGTAAAGAGTGGCGTTGTCGCAAGAACAATAACTTTTGATGATTATCAACTGTATAGTATGCACTGTTTAAATAAGGAGATTGAAGTGTGTCGGACCCAAAGGTGTATAAAATCTACACTGCACGATGTATATACTATTCGCTAAAGAAAAATTGCTCTTAGCCCACCCGATGATAAGCGATATATCATTCCCAATAGCACAAACACATTACCATATGGACATTACAGAATACCATTTTAACACCGCTATATTCTATAACATCGCAATCTCTTTTGTATATTTTTCAACTGGTAGAAAATAAAGAAGAAAAAAACATTACCCTTTGTAATCCATATATTCATTCACACTATTTTCCTCCATATCGCCGTGACGCATTTTTCCAGGGGAAAAAAGATTCAAATGCGAGGAGCAAAAAAAAAGAGCTACCCAAGGGACACATGATGCGGTGTCGGGGAAGACGGACTCTTCATCCGTTGCATTGTGGGCATTGTCGAAAACCAACTATTTTACGAACATTCGATTGCCACGTTTCTTCCGTACTTTTTCCACGAGATAGATATAGGGATATTTAACTTTTAGAAGCTCTTGCTCGTAGAAACCACCTGCAATAGGTTTATCCGTATGGTCGTTCAGGCTATACGTTACAGGGCTTGAGTTTTTCACGCTATATATTGTAAATATTTCCGTTGTCCAGTTTGGTGTGTAACTCTTTTCAAACAGAGTCTTAAATTTGCCGAATCTCACGTTAACGCCAATTTTGAATTTTGGTGGCTTCTTCATTGGAGGTTGAGTCTTGTTAAAAACTTGCCGCAATATTTTCTTCTCGTTACCTACATTGACATTCCTTGGCTGCATTCTAATTGTACGGTGTACAGAGTCATTAAACTAGACAATTGAATTATTAAAAATATCGATCCACTCAAAATTATCACGAAGGCTAAATTGCTTCCACATTTTGTTTTTCAGTGTACGATTAAAACGCTCGCAAATGGATGCTTTTAAATTACTATACGTTGAAAACATGTTAATATTGTGCTTTTCCATTAGAGACTTGGAAGTGGAATTATAAAATTCTTTTCCATGATCGATATGCAAGTTCTGCGGTGCCTGTCCTCCCTTATCGATTATAGACTTTATTGCGGCTGCTGCTTTTCTGCCATTCTTACTCAACATTGGAGCGGCCTAAGCGAATTTTGAAAAAGTCTCGATGACGGTGAGAAGAAATGTATGTTTGGCGTTTTCACGCGTGTATGACATATCGACGACATCAACTTGCCAGGTTTCGTCCAAACCACGGATGTCCACATGTCGACGAGGATAATTTCGTCGAGCAGGCTTATGTAGCTCCAGCATGAGAGCACTCTTTTTCTCGTTCATTTTCTGGTCCACTCAGTCGCGCATCCAGTGCAGCAATGGTAAGTGAATTATGAATCACCAAATCTTGTACAGTTTTGACATCGACTCCGAGTGTTTTTGCAATGTCTCTCATCGTAGCTTTGAGTCTCTTAACCAACAACTGATCACTTTCATTCATTTTTTTGCGTATGTTCTTAATGATATTTCGAGATTTTCTATGTGAAGCACTTAGAGTGATGGCGTCGTCTTGTCCTTCCGGATTAGCGACGTTACGCAATCGTTTCTGCCCCAAATCATAATGGCCATATGCGGTCGTTCTAAATCCAATCCTAGGTCGGCCCGAAGGACCTTGTTTACTGAGGACTACACTCTTATTCAATTGGCGTCCAAACGCATCGACACATGTTGAGAATGCGTGAATTCTCCGATGCTAAGTTAATAAATTATTTCAACTTCGCGCAATTCCGCGATAATCGATATGATTTCATTCGAATGCGCAGAACTTCCGGCTGCTTGCGATGCCAGAAGTAAGCGAAGACGATCTACTAGCTCATTTGGATTATCCCAATAAATATAGTGCAATTGAATGTTTTTTCTGGCTAGCTTATACTTAGACATACCCTTTCCCACATGATGATCGACTATATTTGCGATATAAGTGTTGAATTCATGGCAGGTATTACGTCGTATAGCCTCATTAGGCTTGTAAAATTTTTTGTGCGCATTTGTCGAGATGACAACCTTTTCATAGGTTTTCAAATCGTCCGGTGTGAGAGTTTCGACATTGGACACTTTTTGAAAAAACGGCTCCGTTAATCCAACAGTTTTCGGATAATTCACATCACCCACACAAATATGTTGAGACTCGAAAATTATTGGAGAATTGCCAATCATTAATTTGTTTGTTGCGAGATTCCGTACACCAAATAATACATCCATGCTTGCCTTTCTATTTGTTCGTTATAACAGGAGATATTCACCGATTAATTCATCAACAGTCTGCGAGTCATCATCATCCCCATATACGAATGTGAACGAATCTTCGTTTCCACTCTTGAAGGAATCATGTGTCTCATTCTTCAATTGATTTTTCACACTATTTATCGCATCTTCTTCTACAGCATTATCGCTTACTTTTTCATCCTTAATATCCTCCTTCGCTACCTCGCCATTTTTATACCACACCAATTTCTCCAATGGTCTTACTATAGGCTTAAAGACATCGTGCATTCTCTGCTCATCGCTTTTTTTTCGATTTTCATAATTCCATCATTTCAGCTTTCGTCTGATTGCATTGCTCGCCTTGGCAATTTCACACAATACATCTTTTTCACGCCAAAGTTCTTCGGTCTTCATGTTGTCACTGTCAAGGTGTGCACAATACAGTCTCTTCAACCACCAGCGATGAATCAGTTATCAATGATCAGAAAATAATCAAAACCTTGTCTACATCGACCCTCATTAATACCACTATTCTTGTCAATCGTGATAAATGCATACTTGTCGGAATTCCAGCATTTCATGCACATGTATTTAAAGCACGTATAAGTCATATCCGTATTAACATGATCGTTGTAGACGTGTTTGAGGTTCATATGGTCCTGCTTGAAAACCACCACGAAATGTGTATTATCTCTCATGAAATGTTTGGGGATACGGGTGTACGTCTGACATAGATAAAAAAAAACAGTCAACAATCTCGTGTCTTCCCATGGAAAAGAAGGCTCTAACATTATCCGGTTTTCCACACGGTATATCATCAAAGATGAATATAGAGTTGGATTGTGCCTCACTTGGTGCTATCACTTGTTCATGCGCGTTGAACGGATGATACGCAACTCCATTCACAGGTTCGAGCAACCGTTCGAGCAACTTATACTTTGGCTGCTTCAGCGATTTGCAATTCAAGTAAATGTTCTCAAATCTCAAACCATTGGGATGGATGATAAGAGTGAGCAAAGCGTTGGTATTCCCACAATTTGATGGACAACAAAACAGTGCACGTATGCTATCGGGCAAAAATTTCCATGACGTTTTTGATGCTTCTTCGCCCCAGCATCTTCGACTAATTCATCGAAATTTATCACGGAAAGTCCGCCTCCGATAGTTTGCTCCATGGGCGTCATCTCACACACGACTAACGGCGAAATCATATAAATAGCATTCTTATAGGGATTATCCATCAGTCGCGTATTGTCTTTAGATATGATTGTGCATGGCAAGAGTGGTAAAGGTTTGGTCAATCGCCTAATTAACAAACTCCCCGTTGAACTATGTGTGCCCAGGTATCAGTATTGCGGACCAGGCACAAAGTTGACCAAGCGACTTGCTCGTGGTGATCCGGGTATTAATCCATTGGATACGGTATGCACACAACATGATATTGCATATTCGAAAAATCCGGATAATCTTGAAGCGAGATAATTGGTGGATAAAGTGTTGTCTGAACTGGCTTGGGGACATGTTACCACTAAAGACGCTAGCATCGGTAGAAAAGCGAGTGCTCGGGGTGTGGCAAATATTATGAGGATAAAGAGAAAATTGGGTATGGGGATGAAGACCCGTAAGGGTGGCGTTTGTTTAAAAAACAATAATTGGCGCTGCAAAGAAGACAATGATTGAAAGTAATGATCCATAAAAGATTATTAAATCAGCTCTAAAGGGTGCTCGTGCAGCTGTAAAGACACAAGGTGGCAAAGTGTGCACACCTCGGGTTCTACCTGGACTCCATGAAATTGGTAGTTTATTACCGTTCATCGTGCCCCTTTTTGCGGGTCTTAGCACAGCTGGTGATTTGTCAGGTGGTGCGGCTAGTATAGCTTAAGCCGTAAATGCTGCTCAAGCAGCTAAACGTGAATTGGATGAAAGTAAGCGCCATAATCGAACAATTGAAGCAATTGAATTGGGCAAGGGCGTACATTTGAAACCATTTATATGGTTACAGATGTAATCCCTGCTTATGCAGAGATTGGGTCTTCATATAAAGCAAAAAAAAACTAGAAGTAACGTTACCTCACCGAACCCTCACCGACATCGACCGTCTTAAATATGCGAAAATACTGAAGATTCCATATTTCCGTGGAGTTTACATGCGCGATACATTACCAGCGAGTGGACCCCTGAAATCTGAAGCAGTAATTGTAAATTTGGATGAAAATGTCGGTCCTGGAATACACTGGGTCACTAACAAATAGACTGGATGGAAAGTCGTGTACTTTGATAGTTTCGGCAATCTTCCACCTCCACCCGAACTCATGAGATATTTTCGTGTTGGTACCGTTAATTATAATTATAAGGGATGCCAGGAATACGATACGATTGAATGTGGACATTTGTGACTGAAGTTTTTTTCTCGACAATTGCAGCACAAAGACAAATATACACTATATATAAGTAGGAAATGACGTGGAGAATTCAGTTGTCAATTTACCAGCACCATGGATGCTTAACCTTGACCGTATCTGGCTCATCATCCATACTCGAGGCGCAGTACTTTCCCCCCATAGAACTCTCGCCGCACAAAAGTTATACCCTCGGTCTTGTTGAATTGTTAACCTTCAACTCTATTCCAAATATCGACGTTGACCATGATAAACTTTACGTGGAAGATGAGGTGTTGACGATACCTACGGGTAGCTATGAAATAGAGGATATTGATCATTTGTGCAAGCAGAGCTCACGCGTAAAAACATCAAAATAAGCAATAAACCGAATAATAATATGCTACGCAGTGAGATTGAGTGTGATCATGATGTCAATTTTGAGCCGAAAGATTCTATTGACCATCTTCTAGACTAAACCGCACGCAAATTGAAAGCCAATAAAAGACACGAATCTGACCTTCCTGTAGCCATTCTCAAAGTGAGTGCCCAACGCGTCGAGTGCAACATTACCGCTGGAGCCTATATTAACGGACAAAAAGTACACACAATTCACGAATTTTGTCTGTCTGTGCCACCGGGCTATAAGATCATTGAGGTTCCTTCACACGATATTTATCTGCCAATCACGAGCCGAACGATTGATGCGATACAGCTTTGCATAGGGGATCCGGACGGTGATTTGGTAAATTTCCACCGCGGAGTTATCACCATACGCCTGCATATAAAGTCGCGATGAGTGTAGTTTTCAATAGATCTCCCTATAACAATAAATGGTCATGGATAAAAACAGTCAGTCATCGGCCAGTGCTCAAAGTGCTAACACCTCAAAACGTGCTACTCTTGAAGAATTTGGGTCTCAGTGTGCGTGGCGAAAGCGTGTAAATAATTATTTAGTCTGTGCTCTGTGCATCTATCACGTGAAATGGAAGAAGAAATTGTAAACATTCAAACGCCCGTGGTCTTTGATGAATCCACCATCCATTGTAAGATTCACGCTCATTAGCCATATGCATCTTCAACCTTCAATAACAGCGATGAAATCCGTATTGCCATCCAACATCAAGACCTCTCTATCCTGCCGAGCAAGAGTTCCTTGCCCATATGTGGGAAATTGTCCAAGCGTGATGGGGCGCCAACCACTGCTACAGGTCTCGTCAACAATGCCATTTGTCATTTGTTAGAGGAACTGCGGTATGAATTGAATGCCATAGAAATTGATCGTAATAAGAATGTCGGTATTACGAGTGTAATTAAGGGATATTCATCTCTTTCACCGGCCAAAAGTTCTATGCTCGAGAACACTGGATGGCTTAATGTCGAAGAGACCAAGCAGATTGTAGATGTATCAGCAAATTTTGATGTGTGTATACCGCTCAGCATACTCCTCGGATTTGCTGAAGATTATCGGAAAATTGTCGTAAATGCAAAGCACGAGTTGATTCTCACAAGATCAAAGACCGATGACAATGCCATTGTACAAACAGCGCCCGAAGACTACAAACTCGCATTGCATAAAATAGAATGGCTCGTACCGTATGTCACAGTCTCAGATCAGGGAAAAATTCAACTGTTAAAGTTTCTCGCCAAAGACGCACCAATTTCCATGAGTTTTCGTACATGGGAATTGTATGAATATCGATTGCTGCCTGCCACCTCCAAGCACGTGTGGTCTATGAAAACCTCGAATCAGCTGGAGAAGCCACGATATGTCATACTCGCGCTGCAGACGGAACGGAAATATAAGAAACAACATAATTCGAGCCACTTTGATCATTGTAAGCTGAGCGATGTCAAACTATACCTCAACTCGCAATGTTATCCATATGAAAATTTTAATTTGAACATTGATCAAAATCAATATGCTCTACTCTATGAGATGTATACAAGCTTTCAGCCGACCTAACACAACAAAGGGGTAGAAAAATGGCTGAGTAGGATGGAATTTTGAAAAAGCACCCCTCCTTGTCATTGACTGCTCAAAGCAAAACGATTCTGTCAAGTCCGGTCCTATGGACGTGCGTCTTGAGTTCGAAATGAAAAACAAAAATCCACCACAAACCTCAGCATACTGCATGATCCTCCATGATCGTATTGTCGAATACAATCCAATTAGTGGTGGGGTGAAAAAATTGGTATAAAATCATGCCGATGATTCGCATCCACGTCAGTCAATATGGAGCTTATCATCGATGTGCAGGGCTTCAAGAGACCCATCAACAAATTTGTCCTAAAGGAGATGTCCATCGTCAAACTCCACGACAAGAATGGTGAACCGCTGACGCTCGTCTTCGACGCACCATTTGCATGGGACTCTTTACCGGCCGAGTACAAAATGACAAACAAATGGCTGGAACGCAATTTCCATGGAATATGATGGGATCACAGCGGCATGCCATACGAGGCAGCTAGAAAGACAATTCGAGAAATCTTGCAAGGAGCTCCAACCATCTATGCGAAGGGTTTCGAGAAATGCTCATGGCTATCAAGATTCACGGATCCCGCTACAAAGGTCATCGACTTGGAGACTCTGGACTGCCCATCGCTGCAGAAGTTGCCGAAAATCACAAACTCCAAATGCCCGCATCATTCCTCCAACACGAAATACAACTGTGCCCATGTGAATGTAAAATCGCTGAAAAGCTGGTTGAGTGTATACGAAGCGATGTATGAGCGAGGGATTGTTTTTAAATAAATAAAACAACATTTCGATGAAAATGTATATAATTTGTATTCTTCATTTATTCTACGACGAAAATATTTTGAATTTCTCTCTCTCATACATTTCAATAATACAGTTTTTGAAATATATTTATACATATGCAACACTAAAAACGTCGAAAGCGATGGCGAGGCGACTGTAATGCGGACGGCTGTTGCACTCAACGATGCTCCCCCAACGAATTTTGTCTTTTCCACCATGCTCAGAGACGATGGAATTTGACGCTGTTGTATTTTCCGCAACTGCATGTAGAGTTGACCATGGCGCGCCAGTTACAGCATACTCGCGATGATGCGGACAGCCGTTCAACGATGGTGTTCGAACGAATTTAGTATTTTCTACCATGGTGTGCTCACAGTCGATAGAACTCGACGCTGTTGTATTTTCCACCCATGTACCTCACGAAGAGATGATGATCGCGTGCCTCTTGCCGCATACGATCGAACGTTTCCAAATCTTCGTCGAATGCCTTCACAAGTCGCGCTGGTAAGAAGACAGTGAACGCATTCGCGATATCAGCGATGTAGCGTTTCCCAAACTTGGTTTGTACGGCTCTCATGTCGGAGATTGGATGCTCCGAGTGAACGAGGAGTTCTGACAGCTTCGTCGTTGGAAGGAATTCCGCCATTCGGCTGACTTTGTTCATACTCGTGAAATGAATTTTTCACGCTTTTCTCTTTTCAAAAAATGTTCGAAGCTATTTTTGAAGATGTTGACGTGGCGGTGGAATAGTGCAGTCTGAGCTTGGTCCATGTAATAATAAGCTCCCTCGTTTTGTAACCCCACCACTCAAATTTTCAAACTTCTCCCCACTTTCTCAACAATGAAAAACTGGTTTTAACACGTTCGTGGAACCCGGTTCTCCTCCCACGTGGAAAGTTTCCCACCTCATGACATTTTTCACAGTCTCGACGTTGAGGTGGGCAGTTATCAATGTGATCTTTCATTTGTGGCGTATTATAATGCTCCATGGATGGAAGATATCATATCACTTCACTGTCGATGCGATGATATTCTGGCAAACGATCCCACAGTAAACCAATATAATGACCGCAATATTTAAAGAGCAAAACCTTTGGAACTTGCTCGAGCTCGTTTGTGGTCAAGTCCAGGGGGTGTTTAGCCGGATGATCTGCATTATACTTGCACATGTGATTATCTTGACATTATATTTCGGAATGAAACCAAAATCTCGATGGGATTAAAATTTTTTTTTTTTTGCACAATGACTCCTCTCATAGCCGCAGCTTTATATAATAAATAAGGCATTTTATGGTACTTTGAAAGGCCGCCCTTCATATGGCAACTGCAGGTTTGATATGATCGAAAAAAATTCTAGCCACTCATAGTTGTTTCTCTCTCTCTCTCTCTCGCGCGCACGCACGCATACACACGCACACGCACACGCACACATACACACACACGTGCACACGCGTATCTAAATTGTTCTTTGTACGGACTTCCAGTGACGTCATAAAAACGCTCCGCCTGCATCGATAATATGTCAATAATTTTAATGATTATAATAAATGACACGATTTTATGAGATTTCAACATTTACCCGCCGCCCTATGGTGTCAACGGCCCCGCGCCAAACCCCTCCTTATCGCTTAGCATCGCGTATCATCACGCCCCCACTCTCGACTATCTCGTGCTAGTCCCCCTCTCTGCGGCACCTTCCTCCTCCCCGCCGCGTGACGTGTGCCCTCGCACCTTCGCGCTGGAGCCCCCCGCCCCGCGTCCCTCTGAGACCACGGAGTTAGAATCAGTCCTGTTATACTACTCATGTGCAACAAACGTGGCTTGGGAAGGCACTCAGACCAGACGATTGGGAATGGACAAGATCATCGACTCTTCTCGTGCCACGATGTCAACTGACAACGCATGGCCGAGGAACTTTTAAACATAGTACGACAATTTTTGAACATCACTCGCGATGCAGTGTTTTATTTGCAATGATACTTCATTGAAATAAACATTCAGCATTCATTCGAAAGCGCTGATCGTAACATATTGTTTACTGCGAGGTACCTCGTTAAAACGGCAATTTGCAATCGAAAGTACATATAGTATCCTAATTTTGCCTATTTCGAGGCTAGTGACTGGCTAATTAATACGATTTTGAAAAATGTTATTGTTTTCAATGTATTCAAAAAGAGAATTCTAGTGGAAAAATTACTGTGCAATTATCGTTGCAGAGCACACCTAGAATTGATACTAGCATTAGTGAAATGCAAATTTTCGTAGAAATAAAGTACAATCTCTTGTAGAATGGAGATACTTAATTTAATTTTTATGAAAATAAGGATTTTGTTTCATTACAATCAAAGAAATGTGAGGTTGCCCCCTTTTCTACTACTGCACACTATTTTTTCAATCACAATTCCCTTCGTATTATCATACGGAGATTTAATGTTCATTGCCATGTCTCAATTGAGGTGGAAATGTTAATTTGTATTTACAATTATTGCGTTTATGAAGGTATCCTGTGGGGGGGGGGGGGGGGGGGGGGGGGGGGGGGGGGGGGGGGGGGGGGGGGGGGGGGGGGGGGGGGGGGGGGGGGGGGGGGGGGGGGGGGGGGGGGGGGGGGGGGGGGGGGGGGGGGGGGGGGGGGGGGGGGGGGGGGGGGGGGGGGGGGGGGGGGGGGGGGGGGGGGGGGGGGGGGGGGGGGGGGGGGGGGGGGGGGGGGGGGGGGGGGGGGGGGGGGGGGGGGGGGGGGGGGGGGGGGGGGGGGGGGGGGGGGGGGGGGGGGGGGGGGGGGGGGGGGGGGGGGGGGGGGGGGGGGGGGGGGGGGGGGGGGGGGGGGGGCTATACGACAGATTGTGTCACTGCTCGTTGCAGCTGTAAAACATCTGGAATGGATGCTCAAAGGTTTGCAAACAATGCAATGCCGTGGAATGCAAAAATGTCCACGCTGTAAGGTCGGATTTCTTGACGGAAGATGACGTCGACAAGGACCTCGACGGGTTTGATATCACAGAAGATAATGCACAGGAATATCAACACGATGTTACATGGCTGGAAGAAGACGAGAACGATCTCGAGACAGATAATTACGAGGAGGCATCAATCGATCCCCCGTGCGATACGTTTTAGTAATAATACCATCAGAGAACGGTAGATATGCGGTATGCAGGAGATCGTTGATAAAAATGCTTTAACGGTGAACATCTTAGCTGCAAGATATTTTATCCAGAAAATAATCAAAAAAATGTTCGAATTATATGAAAATGATCGCGTGTCTAACATTTTTTTACATTATATTTCATCAGCAAAAGAAAGTCGAATATACAAGCAAAGAAACACATTTAAATATACAAGTAATCGTAATTTTAAAGAAGTACTTTTCCGAGTCAGCTACGAAAAAAACCTTCTTTATTATGTAGTCGATGATTTTTTGCTTCTTTTTTCCAATTAAAAATGTTGAAGTTACGATGGTTA
>OY723385.1:14360094-14529522 GCA_963210295.1 Ophion ellenae | reverse complement strand
AAAAAAACGCAGAAAAGTACACAAGTAATACGCAGAATAAGCATAAAATACGCAGAGATCGATATAATTTGTCAAAAATACACCGAGAATACTCGGAAAAAATACGCAGCTAACATCAAATATAAGCTAAGCATGATTGTCAGATAAAGTGAAACAAGATTAAGAAACTAAGATACTAAGATACAAGGTACTAAGATACTAAGATGCCCAGTGACACTTAAGTTACTGAGAGGTGATCGCGAGTTTCCACGATAGATGCAAGAATACCGGAATGCAAGAAGCACCGCAGAGGAGAAAAAGAAACAGAAGAAAAAGAAGAACAAGAAGAACCGATGTATGTCCATGCCAGCAAGGAAATTAATAATAGAATTAGTTGTAAGACACACGAACGGAGTTCACCGTAGCACTAGAGCTCGCCCGTCACCTCGCGATGGAACTGGTGATTAAATAGTCGTTGCTTAAATATCTCTAATGACGGAGAGCTAGCTACATCCACTGGTAGTGAGTGCCAGAGGCGACAGGATGATGCAGCAACAGTGTTGAAAGACGCTAGTGCGCGCAAAGGGAATGTCGCCTGTAAATGGAAGCTAACATTAATGAGTCTAAACCCTTCCGATAAATATTTAGTAAGATAAATTCCGGTGAGTTAGCGAAAAGGCTAGGGGACGCGGCCAAAACCTTGGCCTTGAGTGACTTGTGAATGAAGACTGCAACGCCGCCTCCTTCCTTGCCTTCTCTATCATTGCGAATTACGAAGTACCCATCAATATGTGTAAGAGAATCATCAATGTGTGAATGCAGCCAGGTCTCCGACACTGAGATAATATCAAATGTTGTGTTTTGAAAATACAATCTGACCTGATCGATGTGAGCGAGGAGAGAGTGAGCATTAAACTGCGCTATTCTAAGCAATGAATTAGTTGAATCAGTTGACGCAGAAAACGTGGTAGAAGCAACGACTGGTTGGCGATCAACCAGAGAGAGAGGAGCCAGCGAAGGCATTGTGAGTCAATCCTGAGGTACAAGATCGTCCTCCGCGTTGATTTCAATGCATGGCTGTCCATCGGTTCTTCTTGCGTAAATTTGGCCATCTCTATGCCAAACGTACTTGTATCCGGCCGTTGGAGCTTTGGCTTTAACGCGACGATATAGTTTGTACGTGGCGGAAGGGAGCAACTCGTTCAAAAAGATGTTAAAATTATTAGTAGCAATTGAACAGCCGTCGAACACATCCGACCATTTCAGGTCACGTTTTTCTCGCTTTTTTTGAATAAGAAGGTCCTTGACAGTGTTGGAAGTTAAAGTAATTATAAAAGAAACTTTGTGATTAGTAGTGGTAGCGCCGATTGCACCAGTTACCCTAGTAGGTAGCTTCCGTACCGCAAGGATGTGCGTGGACAATTCCGGAATGCCAAGTGCATCGAAGATTTTTTTTATTGATTCGGTTGGGGTGAGATCCACCCGAGAAGGCATTCCTGCCACTACAACCTCGCTTTTGGTTTGAGTCGGAGTGTGAACGACGCCAGTAGCATTAGATGCACGTGAATGTCGCAGCTCCACTATCTCGGCTTGTAACGCCTGGTTCGCGTTTTCAAGTTCGGTCAAACGATAGCCATGTTCAGTGACAGCCGCCTCGATGGGCGGAATACGCTGGAGAAGTGCTCTAAATTCATCGTTAGTTTTTTCCTGAGTTAGACTAAAAGCGCTGATTTTGGCATCAGTTTGCTCGTGGAGCGCCACTAATTTAGCTAGTGTAGATTCAACACGGTTAAGCGGAGGTGATACCGATGGCGATGATGGTTGTGTAGATGGAGAAGACACGCGATTACAATCCCTACTAGATGAATTAGCGCTGAGTTTAGTACGTGACATTGATGTGGATGTTTGAATCGAGCTAGAAAGTTGCAACGCTCCGTTGAGGTTTCGTAAACAGCAATCGCGAGCCGATTTCAGTTGCAAGTGAGTGCGAGCGCATCCAGGGTGAAAGATAGAGCCACATTCAGAGCATCCGTCAGTGGTACCGGCAATCGCCTTACCACATTTGATACACATCTTATCCATTATGCCGATGGCCGGTGCGTTACGTGGCCGTCGATAAGTTGCCGATGTGCCAAGTAGGCATAGATATAATAAGCACGCACGATCTATGATATCGGTTAATCGATACGATACCGAAACGATGAGAGCTTACGTACGCAGCTAGCAGTGGTAGGAGAGCAGGCAAGCTGGCTAGGCGCAAGCGCAGGGCGATGATGGCCGAATGTAGCCGAAGTTAGAATTCGGACTGAGACACCACGCATGCGCGCAGCGATGATCACCGGACGCAGCCGAAGTTGTCCGAATAGGGAGAATACCGGCACCATGACAGCTGAGGTTATGAAAGCCTTTGCTCTTTCATCCAGACAATTTATGCGTTTTTTGGAGAAAACCAGAGGCACAGCTTAGATAAATCCAATTGAGCCGGATGAAAGCAATATAGCGTGTGCTTTCCCTGCAACAAAACGCCCGAGGGCAGACGGCGGCAGGAAAACTTCTTCGAAATTGCAGGAGCTCGACATTTTTTTCGCTACTCGATACAAATGTAGCGAGTATCTTTTTTGTATCTCGATACAAAAGTATCGAGGTATGGACATCTCTGGATGAAACATAGAGGAAACGATTCGGTTAATTATATAGAATAAGCACATAAATAGCAAAAGTCGCTACTGCCATGCGTGTTAGCAGCAGACGGCCTCTTTTACGATTTTTCGTGCGAGTAAGGAGGCGCGATTCGCTAATAACAATTTTTTAATTAACTTAACACAGTCGGCACCAGGATAAAACATAGGTCCATCAATTCGTCTCATTATAAACAATAAGCAGCTGAATTTAAAAAGTAGCCGCTGTCATGCAGGTGGCAGCAGACGACCTTTTGTGAATTTAATCGTGCGGCCAGCACGACTCTTTTCGCGAATAACAATTTATTTTTGTTAACGAACAAATGCCGTCACCGGGATGAACCAAAAGGGGATCGATTCGGCCAAGTATATAGACTGAGCACGTAAATAGAAAAAGTACCTGCTGTCATGTAGGTTGGCAGCAGACGACCTTTTGTGAATTTAATCGTGCGGCCAGCACGACTCTTTTCGTAAATAACAATTCATTCTTGTTAATGAACAAATGCCGTCACCGGGATGAAACATAGGGGGATCGATTCGGCCAATTATATAGACTAAGCACGTAAATGTGAAAAGTCGCTACTGTCATGCGGGGTGGCAGCAGACGACCCTTTTTGAGATTTTTTGTGCGTGTAAGGAGGCGCAATTCGCGAATAACAATTTTTAAATTAACTTAACAAAGTCGGCACCTGGATAAATTATAGGTCAATCGATTCATTTCATTATAAACAATAAGCAGCTGAATTTAAAAAGTCGCTGCTCTCATGCAGGTTGGCAGCAGACGACCTTTTGTGAATTTAATCGTGCGGCCAGCACGACTCTTTTCGCGAATAACAATTTATTTTTGTTAATCAACAAATGCCGTCGGCGGGACGGAACGTGGGGGCGATCGACTCGGCTAATTATAGAAAATAAGCACGTTAATATAAAAAGACGCTATTGTCATGCGTATTTGCAGCAGACGACCTTTTATGAGATTTCTCATGCGAATAGAGAGGCGTTCTTTGCGAATAACAATTAGTTAATTAATTAAGAGAAGTCGTCAACGCCACAAATCGTATATCGATGGATTTGTCTATTCGTAAAGATTTACCTTGTAAATAATACAAGTCACTAATGCTATGCGCGATGGCAGCGGACAACCTTTTATGAGACATTTCGTGCGAGTAGAGTGGCCCGTTATGCGGATTGATTTTTTTTTTGTTAATTAATTTATGTTCATTTTCTTATCATGCGTCTGCACCTTTGGGGCCTGGGTTGAAGCTCTTCATTATTTTATTTTCAGTGAAGTTCCATTAATAAATCTAATCTCAAACGCTTATTTTCTTCGAGAGAAAATACTGCAAGTGAGAATTTTCATCATTGAGAACATCATTGAGTATTTGCGCTTCGCCCAATTATTGAGTCAATATAAAATAACACCAATTTACTTGATTTAAGAAGAAGTACGGTTCGCTAGAATGATACTCACTTAGCAGCGCCGAATGTAATCCATTGATACAACAGTGTCGATAGTAACTCACTAATGCATTTCACTTTATCACAATATAAAACGTTCACCAAAATTTATAATATTGCGAAAGTTTTTGCGTTCTTAATAAAAATACGAAAAGAAACGGCATGGTTTCAACGAAGCGTTCGAACATCGTAGACAAGGCTATTTTGTATAATAACGCGCAGCACGTCGCATCTATGACTGCTGCGACGATTTCTTTACCATTAACAGACACCCTTCTCGCCCTTATTTCGCTACCCCCACCATTGCAAATGAACATTGTCTACATTCTTTTCCGGCTATGGGTGTAGACAGATGAGCAGTATATACGCACGTAAAAAAAATGTAACGGAGCAGCCTTTCTCGGTTTTCCCGTTTTTGAACCTGGGGCATGGGCCGCACGTCCTTTACATTTATGGCCCACCGACCATAAATGTATTAATGATTAATCCTTACAGTGGAACACGCACTCCTATATCGATGTACCTCACAGTCCAGATTATACATCATAGGCGGATTATGTGCAAACCCAAACAAACACACACCACCTTCTTTAATCCAAGCCACTGAAAAACAACAACAGGCCGGTTGGATAAAAAAAAATCCAAATCTATATCCTGTCATTTCGCCCAAAATATTGCGACGTTTTCTCCGAATATAATCGCCTACGGGAATAATGTATGATTGGGTTCTTTCTGGTATAAAGACAACGTACACGACGTAGAAAATGTTCGTTTTCAGAGGTAGGGATAGGGTTATAAGAGCAATAAAGATTTCTGTTGAAAGTAACAACGTAGTTGAACCAGTCATAGAGACTCGCTGCCCGTTGTGATTAAAGGTAGTTAGTCTTGTCTTTCTTCGTCGAATGCTTCGTGAAAACCTGCTGTTTCTTGTTGTGCTTAGGTCGAGGATACAATAACTTATGGCATATCATACATTTTTGAAAAAATATTGTGGTGCATTGAACGTCATAAGTGAGCTACTTTCGAAACTGTTGTATTAAGGGATTACTTGCAACGTTGATGAGTGAGTAACATTGCATTGAACAATCGTGTATTCACAAAAACAATATATTGATCTTTATTCATCGCGAATCGGGTCGCGTTATCGTGTTACGTCCCAGCCTTCACCCTTTTTTCTCATTCTTTTTGAAACCACGATGGTAAATACGCACGATAGCAGCACCCTCACTCATCGACCAAAAATCTATATTTCTTCAACGCTAAGCGAGCGATAGCCGGAACGTACCACAAGACCAAAAGCGAAACCGTCGCACGTAGGTCCCCACGCATAAACATAGCCAATGACAGACGAATTTACGAGAGGAGCGTACTCGCAGCCTCGGAAGAGAAACCCTACGCCTAGAGCACTCGAACAAAATGCAGGGACCGAACTACGCCACAATCCTACCTTGTCCTAAGACCCAAACAATCCCACGAGGAAAACTCGCTTGCGTCAGAACACGTCACCCGATCATATCGCAAGACCCACGAAACCTCGGTCGCTGAACCCGATCCTCGGACATAGAACAATGGCCGCATTCACCATAGCGATGACCTAATAAGTAGATGAACAAAACTATTCCCACGCGGGACGCCGACCTATCACGTAAGTCAGCGTACATTCTCACGATTGATTACCCAATCACCAAGAAGCTCTGATCCGAAAATGCATTCCCCTAAAAAAGCTTCTTCCCCTTCCACCAGACTTTCCTAATTTTCATATCACGAAGGAGCAGACACTCTGTATTCGAACTCCGAATTGAACAGTCGACTTACAAGGCTAAACCCTTTCGCTCTGCGTTTCCGTGTAATCATTGTACGAGTAACTATCATTGTACCGAAATTATAAGTATGTACGAGTTAAACGTAATAAACGTGAACTACGTGAATTAAGACGATCAATCCATCGGGCGGATCCAACTCTCTTACCAGAATCACGCACCTCAAATTCGTCTCAATCCAAATTGTTATTAACCTGTGTTCGGAACTCACGCTCAAGCCAAACAAAGACTCACTGCGCAATCTAATTCAATTCGAACTTTCGCGCTCTAAATCGGCAACCTCGCCAGTCCCACCTAAATCTCCCTCCAGGACGTAACAGTGCAATATACAATAAACCTGGTCGCAGCAGAAAAAAGAAAAAAAACTGCAAATAAATTACCCATCAGCAATAAAACTGGTGGCAGCGGAAAAACAAAGAGACAATTTGTCGGTTATAAAACTGGTGACAATCAATCCGGTGTCGGTGAAAAACGGATCACGAACGCGGAATAAACTATCGTGTAAAAATAAAAATAAAATAAAAAGACTCTTCCGTGTGAAACGAACAAGTGCTCCACACCAACGTTGCACCGAGATCAACACAAGGGACGCAGAGCCATAAATTAACGAAGGACGACTGCAGATCAAAACACCAGCCGCACCTCACGATAAGTCAAGTAGCCTAACGCCACTTGGCTGCAACCAAACATCATTGGCACGAGCGAGCTACAAGATCATCACTGAGTAAGTCATAAACTCATAATGTCTACACCAATCCAAATGGAGACTTCGGAAGCCCATCACCCAGCTCAACAGAGTCAAATCTACACATCACAGACAACGATTCCACAACCAAATGCGCATAACTATTATCAACCGTCTTTCGAAAATAATATTTATCCACTACACGCTAATTATCGAGATTTCACAAGATATTTACCCGAGTTCGATGGGACGCCTAAAACATGTTCGTTAAACAATTTTTTGAGCTATTGCGATAACGCGAAAGAATTCATCCCAGCTGTAGGCGAATGATTAATAGTCACACTCTTAAAGAGTGAATGCAAAGGAATCGCTTGCGATAGTTTCGAAAGCTTTACAATAACAACAATCGATGAGTTCACAGACATCCTAAAACGAAAATTCATCCCTTCCAAACCCCCTCTCACCTGGATTACGGAAATGAGCACATTTTCCCAAAAAGATAAAGAAACGGTACTCAGCTTCTACAGTAGACTAAACACTCACGTGAAAAAGACAAACCAAGCCATCGAGAATTCGAACTTACGTTCCATCGAAGGAGCGAAAATTTTCGCGGAAGACATAGCGACTGATCAATTTCGAAGAGGTCTTAACGCCGCCTATCGCCCCCATATAGCATGCAAACGGTACCCAAATCTCGAAAGCATTTTCAAACAAGTAACGGATATCGAAAAAATGTTAGGACCAATCGACCCCGAAAATACACAATCGATTTGCCTACAAATTCAACCTTTCAACAAATCAAATAGTCAAAACGAAAACAAACCCGGAAGCTCAACCTTTCGTGCAAATCCGAGAAAATTCTGCAATTATTGCAAAAAGACAAACCACACAACAAATAATTGCTACCTTCTGACAAAAGACAACTCACCAAAAGATACTACAAACAGAAGTAAGATATCATGCAACTATTGTAAAAAACCGGGCCACTTCATAAATCAATGCCGTAAACGAGCATATAATAATGGGAGAAAAGACTAGGCTCAAGCCGGAAAACAGCCGGGAAACGAGTCAACGACCCCTCGACCAGGCGTCTCGACGGGCCCAAACACCCAAGGACGCCAGACACAGTAAAATCGGAAACGAAACAAAAAATTCTCCGAGCCTCTTGTAACCTGAGCATACGAACGAATAACTACCACTCACCCACAATTAGCATTGAATCGGAAGATCTCAGGAAAACGCAAACATTATTTCTCGCAGATTCAGGCTCACAATTAAATTTGATCAAGATCGAAAATATTCGTCACCCAAATCTCATTAACAATCTCATAATTTACGAATTATACGGAATTTCGATCATCGATAGACTCAGGACACTCGGACAAATTAACATCGCAATTCATGACCAGTCCGTAACATTCAATGTTGTCCCGGACGACTTCCCTGGTTGAATTCGACGCAATCCGCGGTCATGAAACAATCGGAGAAAGTAAAGGTAGAATCAACTGGGAAGGGCGATACGTACGAGTCAATAACGTGGACATCCTCCAATACCTTGAACGAGGACGTCAGAGTAGAGGTTCCCGTAATTTCACTCTATCCTTTCGATATGAGTACAGACGAGAACGATCAAGAGGATGACCACACCGCGAATACACAGACCCTAGAGCACAAAAACCCTCGGACGCGAGAAAACCGTGCCAACGGAGTAATGAGTCTTTTGCTGCTTAATCACCTCAATGATGAAGAGCGTAATGCGGTATTTACACTTGTAGAAGAGAATGCGGTATCTACACTTGTAGAACAATACGTAGACCTCTTTCATCTATCTGGTGAACCCCTCCACTCAACAAACGAATGCAAACATCGAATTCCCACTGTAGACGATCGACCGGTCAATACAAGACATCCGCCATTCCAATGGCGGATGTCTTGTATTGACCGGTGTCAATACAGACATCCGCCATTCCAAAGACTGGAAATAGAAAAACAAATTAACGATCTGCTACAATTAAATATCATTGAACCCTCGAAGTCACCGTATAATTCACCAGTTTGGATAGTCCCGAAAAAAGCAGACTCAAAAGGCAATAAATGATAGAGACTCGTAATCGATTTCAGAAAATTAAACGATGTCACAATAGGAGATGCTTACCCCCTGCCGTTAATAACAGACATCCTTGACCAACTCGGTGGTGCGAAGTACTTCTCCATTTTTGACCTAGCGTCTGGCTTCCATCAGATAGAAATGGATCCGAAAGACAAACCTTTACGACCCCTCACGGTCATTACGAATTCAATAGAATGCCATTCGGATTAAAAAATGCACCAGCCACATTCCAACGATTGATAGACCTTGTTCAAAAAGGGTTACAGGGTACCGATTTATTCGTATATCTAGACGACATAGTAATCTGCGCACGATCAATCGAGGAACACGAAAGCAAATTTAGAAAACTTGGGGAAAGATTACGTAACGCAAATCTAACTCTCCAAACGGATAAATGCGAATTCTTAAGAACTGAAGTAAGATATCTGGGCCATCAAATCTCTGCAGATGGATTAAAACCCGACCCAAAAAACATCGAAGCCGTGAGAGAATTCAAAATACCGAAAACTCCAAAGAACGTAAAAGAATTCCTAGGTCTAGCTAGATACTATCGCCGCTTCATAAAAAATGTCGCAGCAATTGCAAAACCCCTTTCGGATCTCACTAGCAAAAATGTTAAATTTCATTGGACATCTCAACATCAATTAGTATTCGAAACATTGGGAGACAAGCTATGCTCAACACCGATTCTTCAATACCCAAATTTCTCGGAACCTTTCATCGTATCAACCGACGCATCCAACTACGCCGTCGGCGCAATCCTTTCGCAAGGAAAGGTCGGAGAAGACCCCATGGTCGCAGTCCCTTCAAGGGTCCTTAACAAGGCCGAAAGAAATTATTCCACATTGGAAAAAGAAATGGTCGCTGTAGTGTTTGCCTTAAAAACCTTCCGATCCTATGTTTATGGCAGGCCATTCACCCTACTGACCGACCACCGGCCACTCGTCTGGGTAAACTCTATGATCGACCCGACGTCACGCGTACTGAAATGGAGAGAAACATTAAAAGAGTTCGATTTCAAAATCCAGTACAAGCCAGGAAGAGTTAATACAAACGCCGATGCACTTTCTCGAAATCCAATAACTCTCCCTGTTAAATTCAAATGGCGTACTAACGACACCCCATACGGAGGAAAAACTCTACATCCAAACCCAGGCATCGCAAGAACATATTCGTCATCGGATCCAAGCGCCAATAATAAGCAACTCAATAAATCAAAAACTACTTCGGAGGATAACATCACGAATGCTTCCCCACTAAATCATTCAATATCTATTCCTCGAGCAATCGACTTCACAGATACGGCAATTCCGAGAGAAACGTACGTGAGTCCCGTTGCAGAGCGATCGAACGAAATTCAAAATCAAACAATCTTGATTCCCCAAACAAGCAACCTTACAGATACGGCAATTCCGAGAGAAACGGATGTAAGCCCGCTTGCCAAAGGATCAAATCTAACTCAAGGTGACCGGCCTGATCATCCGATCATCAAAGACCTCAACAAAAAGAGGCCACGCAATAAATCAAATTCTTCAGAGCATCAAGAATCAAATTCCTCAGAGCATCAAAAATCAAATCCTCCAAAACACCGAAAAACAAACTCTTCAGAGCATCGAAGACCAAGTTCTTCAAAGCAACAATCATCAAATTCCTTAGAGCATCAAAACTCATATTCCTCGGAAAACCAGGAATCGTATTCACCAGAATATCGAAGGAAAAAACTCAAAGTACTAGTTGAGGCAGAACACCACTGTGACCCCCTGTTGTTTTGCCATTTTTCAAGATTTTTTTTTTGTGGGAAAAAAAAGAGATATCCGAAAAAAAATTGTGTTGTTCGCTGTTTATTGAAGATACATAAAAAAAAAATTCAAATTTTTCACGCCCCATGGTGACGCTGGGGAAGCTCTCGCGTCAGGTACTGTTGCCTCTGCAATGGTTCGCGGCACGCAGCAGAACTCTCTTCAAAGTCGATCTGAAAAAAAATACCGAGTGTATTCGTTAATAATATGATATTTTCAAGAGAAGTACACAGAGATTTGAATAAATATTGATTTTTAATAAATAGGCACGCTTTTGAAATTAAAGGACGATTTTCGAGCAAAATTTCTCGTCGAAAATAGGCTATAACTTTTTTTTATTATTGAGATATCGAAAAAATCCTATGTACTTCTTTAGATAATCTAGTTTTATTGATGCAGTCCAAATTTGAAGTCGATCGATAAAAATTGCTCGAGTTCTGCTGCGTGCCGCACTCAAAAAAGTGGTTTTGAGAAAAACGCGTTCAAAGTTTTAGGTTTGTTAATTTATGCGATAAATTGGAAAAAAATTGTTCATCGTTAATCAGCGATGCCGGCACCATATAGCTGGCCTTCAAGAAGCAAATCATTGTCCCTAGCATCTTTTCTCGAACTTGTAGAGGCTCTTCTTGCCTCTTTTGCAGCGTCTGTGAGCGAGCGCTCCGCCAGCTCGATCCGCACTGCGTCGGTTTCAACGCAAAAATTGAAACAATTTGGGCCTATAGTTATCCCCAACGTCTCCAAAACTTTCATGAGGCTTCTCAGGCCATCATTGAATAATAATACCACGATATCAGCTGCAATATCGACGATTTTTTTGCTCCCGGACTGACACTTGGGGGCTATTGCCCAAACTGATTTGTTGTAGCCTTCGTTGTTGTTTTGCGTGAAGCCGCCCAAACAACGCTGCAGCAAATCGTCTCTGCTCAAATTTTCGAAGACTGGCGTAATTGCCTCCAATACTTCCTCAGGAAGAGGCGGCTTATGGCGATATTCAGAAATATTACCGCGTGCGACCGCTCGCTGCCACGAACACCACCACTCGACTCCCTCTCGGCAATCGTCATGTTGTGGCTCACTATCTGTGGATATTTTATGTTTGATAGTTGCCCAAATTGCCTTCCTCATTTTTTCAACATCATCGCTGTTCCTCCGAATAGCCAAGCCGTAATATGTGCTCAACTCGTCAATAAATTTTCCGGTGAGCTTTCCTCTGCCAGACAAACCTTTTTGTTTTTTCACGATTTCGCGGAGGCGCGTCCCCATACGTTTTTGGACATGATCGATGCGCTCTTTTTTAAATCTCGAAACCGTCGTATGGATCGCTATTTGATATGCCCAGAAACGTTCTAGAATCGCCGTCACCAATATAATATTTATATTTTATGCCATAGAGCTCTTCAGACCACCGAAACATTTCGACAGCTGAGTCGACTTCCATTTTTCCGGAGGAGCCGTTATGGTTCGCCTGGCACTCATCGTCGTGGGTACTTTTCCATTCCCAGTACTCCGCGGTGCTTTTTTTTTCCCAATGCTCGCAAGCTTTGCAATATTTCGATTTCACCATAACGTCGATCACTTTTTTAGTGTACCAGCCGATTTGCGATGTTATGCCGAAAAGCTAGCTGAAACCGCCCTTACGCCACGATCCGTCGCCTGAAACGATAATTCCGTCCTCCACCCCACTTTCCAACGAAATTGTCTCCTCCTCAAGTGCAGCCTTTTGTTTGCTCACTGTGCTCACAGCTTAAGTGGCAATCGAAATCGAATTTAAGATTCGATCGTAGAAAGACTGAAATATGGGGCGCGGTAGGTCCATAAATGCACAAAACTTCATCAGGCCATTCAAACCGACGCCAAGAAGACGCATACTGAATACAATCCGAAGATTTATTTCGTATGCATTGTCAATCATAGGACACGAATTGATTTGCACTTTTTCACAATGGTCGCAATCGACTTCGATTTTGAATCCGAGTCCGCGCAAACTTTTTTCAGTAAACTTTATATCGCGATTACACACTTTGCACTTCACTAACGTCGATATAATGTTCAATGCATTGACGAGGTGTACTATACGATAACCGAAATCGTTAGTAACACCGACCTCTAAATCGTTCGACGATTTTAACTTTTTCGCCGACGTGCTCACATACTCTGCAGAACTATTTTCGGAGCTATAACGGTTCGGAGGTTTTCGATACGAAATTTTCGTTCGACTCCTCGTCACATAGCTCCGTTTTGTTCCCTTTTTCCGCGCGTACACTTTCGGATTATCCATTTCGATATTTTTCGATATTTTTTCGATATGTTTAAACGAAACGATTCGGAGCGTTTAGACACGAGTAGCGTTGCTTCTAATCGCAAACTAACGCTATGACGCTATCCCTATACCTGCCTTGAAAATTTTTCAATTAACGTCACCTATGGCTTCTTTTCGAAACTATATTTATAACAATAGCCGGTTTTTGTGAAGGGAGACAAAATAATACCTGGGAAAGACCCGCAGGACCTGGGAAAGGCCCGGTATACCTGCCGACCCGGAGGCGCGCAGCTGCGCGGGACCCCGAGCGTCATGGAGCGCTGCACCGCTCCACAAAATATTCAATATCTCCGAAAATAATTATTTTTTCGACCTGGGTCCAACGGCATTTTAATCTTAAATGTATTTTAGATTTTTCTAGATGGTTTTCAAAAAATCGATTTTTTGAAGCCGTCACAGTGGTGTTGTCCCATAAACGAAGAAGCCACACACGTCGGCATCTCTCCTTCGGGAACCCTTCAAAACCCGAATCTACATCGTCTTCAGGAGACGAGGAAGACATTACACACATGGCGCCGAGAAACTTCGCCACGCTCGGAACATCTTCATCTTCAGAGCAAGAATCGATCGACAATTGCCTAAGCAATATTGCCATATATTTCGAAAAGCGCGCTCACGAAACACTAGGACTCACTCCATCACCCACTGGACGTACCAAAAGGAAATTCCACCAAATGCCTAACCGTCCAGATAGTCATGAAAACACGTGTGAAGAAGCTCTTAGAGAGGATGAATTGTCCCTTCTTAACGAAAAGAAAAGTCTCACGGACAATCACACCATTGAACCTATGGACGTAGGCTTTTCAAACGAAGATAGAAAATCAACAGATGAAAGTCATAAAAATCAAGTCACGGGACCCCCAACTACCAACGTAGAACAGCGCACGGACGATGTAACAGCCTTCGCCAAAAAAGGGGAACCAGTCCTTTTAGCCACTCGTAAATCCTCCAGACCACGAAAACCCAAAAAATGTTTTTGCTGCCCTGATGCAAGCAATCACGCACACACTAGTGCCCCACGTGCACAAGTAGCGAAGAGTAAAAAAAGGCCACCCAGGAGTACTTCACAAGCAAAAATAATCAGGAATTCTCCGGGCCAAGAACAACCCCCACCCACTCTTCCAAACGTTGCAAACGCCAACAGCTCCGAAAACGAATCTTCTCATCAACAAGAAAATGCTCCCTCACCAACACCATTCAATAACCCCCCCCACGATAGAAAACGGAAACGACAATAGCAGAACAAATACCACTGAAGAGGAGCCGATAAACAACAACGAGCAACAAACGGAATTCATTGACGTCATCGAAACAAGAGACAACATCGAAATGACAAAAAAACAATTACATTTGTTTCATTTCTGCCGATGGTACAGTCTCGAACGATATCGGCAAACGATTAATCGAGATGGGCTTGCTAAAAAATCTATCCCCAACTAACACCTTCGAAATCGGACAAGTCCTCATATCGGGAACACCAAAGAAACGAGGTTTGCCCTAGTAACACAGGAAAACTCCACATCATCCTTAACGAAAGAAAATCTTACCAAATCCCTCCGAAATCTGAAAACAACGATGGTAGAATTGAACGTCGAATCAGCAGCATTTTCTCAGAAGCGCGATAACCTTAACGACTCAGCATGGGAAAATAAAAAGCATCATTCGAGAAATTTTCGCGGATACCGAATTCAAATAAAAATCTGCCGCGACGAAATTACTGTCCCACCAGAGCAAGACAGGCTCGACATCATAAAAGAATGCCACGAATCTCCAATAGCAGGTCATAAGGGAGTATCCAAAACATACAACAGAATCCGACAACAATATTTTTGGGACAACCTCAAAAAACAAGTAGAAGATTACATTCGTCAATGCGCCAGTTGCCAGAGGAAAAAGTTGGTGAGAATTAAAACCAAACAACCCATGGAAATTACAGATACTCCGATCAGCGTATTCGACAAAATTGCAATGGATATAGTAGGACCGATAACGGCAGAATCTGAACTTGGTCACCGCTTCATACTAACGATTCAGGACAACCTCTCGAAATTTTCATTTGCAATTCCGCTAAAAAGCGCGACCGCGCACGAAATCGCTTACGCACTAGTCACGGACAGGGTTGCAAAATTTGTAATGAAAATGTAATGCATTATTCATTACTTTTTTGATGGGTAATGAAAAAATATTTCATTACCCATTACATTACATTTAGTAATGTAAAGAATTTCCATTTCTCATTAAATTGGATTTTGTAATGTAAAAAATTTGCATTACCCATTACATTGGATTTTGTAATGTAAAAAATTTCCATTGGCCATTACATTGGATTTTATAATGTAAAAAATTTCCATTACTCATTACATTGGATTTTATAATGTAAAAAAATTCCATTACTCATTACATTGGATTTTGTAATGTAAGAATTTTCATTACCCATTACATTGGATTTTGTAATGTAAAACATTTTTATAGCCCATTACAATGTAATGGGTAATGGAATTTTTTTCCGTTACAAAATCCAATGTAATGAGTAATGGCATTTTTTTACATTACAAAATGTAATGTAATGAGTAATGGAATTTTTTGACATTACAAAATATAAAGTAATGAGTAATGGATTTTTTACATTACTTTTTCGCGTTGACGAGGAGAGAGAGAGAGAGAGAGAGAGAGAGAGAGAGAGAGAGAGAGAGAGGTGGGTGGGTTTGTTTGGGTTGGGCGGGTGGGTTGGGTGGGTGGGTGGATGGATGGATGGATGGATGGATGGATGGACGGACGGACGGACGGACGGACGGACCGATGGATGGATGGATGGATGGATGGATAAATGGATAGAAGGATGGATAGATGATGTATGTCTAGATGGATGGATGAATGGATAGAAGGATGGATAGATGATGTATGTCTAGATGGATGGATGGATAAATGGACGGATGGATAAATGGACGGATGGATGGATGGATGCGGCGTCATTTGTAGGGCGGACGGACGGACGGACGGACGGACGGATGGATGGACGGATGGATGGATGGATGGATGGATGGATGGATGAAGGGATGGATGGATGGATGGATCTCTCCCTCTCTTCTTGTCAACGCGAAAAATTTATGCAAAAAATCCATTACTCATTACTTTATATTTTGAAATGTAAAAAAATTCCATTACTCATTACATTACATTTTGTAATGTGGAAAAATGCCATTACTCATTACATTGGATTTTGGAATGTAAAAAAATTCCATTACTCATTACATTACATTTTGTAATGTAAAAAAATGCCATTACTCATTACATTGGAATTTGTAATGTAAAAAAATTCCATTCCCCATTACATTGTAATGGGCAATGAAAATGGTTCACATTACAAAATATAATGTAATGAGGAATGGATTTTTTTACATTACAAAATCCAATGTAATGGGTAATGAAATTTTTTTACATTACAAAATCCAATGTAATGAGTAATGGAATTTTTTTACATTACAAAATGTAATGTAATGGGTAATGGAAATATTTACATTACAAAATCCAAAGTAATGGGTAATGGAAATTTTTTACATTACAAAATCCAATGTAATGAGTAATGGAATTTTTTTACATTAAAAAATGTAAAGTAATAGGTAATGAAAACGGTAATGCATTACAAAAAGTAATGCATTATTTGCAACCCTCGTCACGGAATTCATATGCTTATTCGGATGTCCTGAAGTAATATTGACAGACCAAGGTGCAGCTTTCATCGGCCGTGTAATGAAACAATTAACGAGGATCCTAAAAATCGAGCAAATTAAAACGACAGCATTCCATCCACAGTCGAACGGATCGCTCGAACGAAGTCATCAAGTGCTTACGGATTACCTGAAACATTACACCAATAAAAAAGATTGGCATAAGTGGTTACGGCTGGCAACTTTCGCATACAACACAAGTGTACACGAAGGCACGAAATACACACAATTCCAGGTAGTCCTAGGCAAGGTAGCACGACTACGCTCACAATTTTCAAATCTCGACGAAATCATAACGTACGACGAGCACGTGAGAAATCTTGCGCATCATTGACAAGAAGTTCGACAATTAGCTCGCAACAACCTCGAAAATGCCAAACAAAAATCCAAAACTCACTACGATAAGAAAATCAACCCCGTAAAATTCCAAATCGGAGATCAAATCTACCTGATTAAAAATCAGCGAATAGGAAAATTTGCCGACAACTACTTAGGTCCTTGCGAGATAACACAAATTTTCGCAGACCAAAACGACATCGAAATCGCGTTAACGAAATAAACGAAAAATTATCCATTATGATCGGGCTAAACTAGCACACTAATGAATCAATCTCGCAAACCCGAAGCCCGATGCACTCAGACCTGCACGACTCCTTCCACATCATCTAAGCTCATCTATCGCGCCCCATTGAACTCGACTTCCACCAACTAGGATACAACAAGCGACTATTACTTAAAACATATTTTAGCAAATAAGATAAAAATCATACGACGATCACTTGCAGACATACGTTAATAATGTGTAGAATAAAATAAGAACATATACACACTTTTTTTCTTCGTTTACCCTGATGGATGAACGCCAGATAGAATCTAAGAATAAAATTAATCAAAGCGAAATGTAACTTCTCGCAAACATTATGGTACTGCATCATGGTACTGTATCGAATAACAAAACAATACCTATCTCCCAATATACTTAAGCTACATTGTAAATCGATCAATGACGATGCCAGCTCACAAATCGTGCGACCATACCTTTCGATTACAATTAAAATTGAATCTAATTGAGCGAGACGCTCAATCTTGAAGGAGGGAGGTGTTACGTCCCAGCCTTCACCCTTTTTTCTCTTTCTTTTTGAAAGCACGATGGTAAATACGCACGATAGCGTATACCCTCACTTATCGACCAAAAATCTATATTTCTGTAACGCTAAGCGAGCGATAGCCGAAACGTACCACAAGACCGAAAGCGAAACCGTCGCACGTAGGTCCCCACGCATAAACATAACCAACGACAGACGAATTTACGAGAGGAGCGTACTCGCAGCCTCGGAAGAGAAACCCTACGCCTAGAGCACTCGAACAAAATGCAGGGACCGAACTACGCCACAATCCTACCTTGTCCTAAGACCCAAACAATCCCACGAGGAAAACTCGCTTGCGTTAGAACACGTCACCCGGTCATATCGCAAGACCGACGAAACCTCGGCCGCTGAACCCGATCCTCGGACATAGAACAATGGCCGCATTCACCATAGCGATGACCTAATAAGTAGATGAACAAAACTATTCCCACGCATGACGCCGACCTATCACGTAAGTCAGCGTACGTTCTCACGATTGATTAACCAATCACCAAGAAGCTCTGATCCGAAAATGCAATCCCCTAAAAAAGATCCTTCCCCATCAACCAGACTTCCCTAATTTTCATATCACTAAGGAGCAGACACTCTGTATTCGAACTCCGAACTGAACAGTCGACTTACAAGGATAAAACCTTTCGCTCTGCGTTTCCGTGAAATCATTATACGAGTAACTATCGTTTTACCGAAATTATAAGTATGTACGAGTTAAACGTAATAAACGTGAATTACGTGAATTAAGACAAAATCTACGCGTCTGAACATTTATTTGATCAACGATCAATCCATCGGGCGGATCCAACTCTCTTACCAGAATCACGCACCTCAAATTCATCTCAATCCAAATTGTTATTAAACTGTATTCGGAACTCACGCAGAAGCCAAACAAAGACTCACTGCGCAATCGAATTCAATTCGAACTTTCGCGCTCTAAATCGGCAACCTCGCGAGTCCCATCTAAATCTCCCTCCGGGACGTAACAATCGGCACGATAAAATTCATGCTGCTTATCGGTTATAATAAGACGAATCGATTGACCTATGATTTATCCCGGTGACAACTTTGTTAAGTCAATTAAAAAATTGTTATCCGCGAATCGCGCCTCCTTACTCGCACGAAAAATCTCAAAAAGGGTCGTCTGCTGCCAACACGCATGACAGTAGCGACTTTTTCTCTTTACGTGCTTATTCTATATAATTGGCCAAATCATCCGCCTATGTTTCATCCTGGTGACGACATTTGTTGATTAACAAAAATAAATTGTTATTTGCGAAAAGGATCGTGCTGGCCGCACGATTAAATTCACAAAAGGTCGTCTGCTGCCAACCTGCATCTACTACAACAGCAGCTACTTTTTCAATGCAGCGACTTATTGTTTATAATGAGACGAATAGATTGACCAATGATTTATGCCGGTGCCGACTTTGTTGAGTTAATTAAAAAATTGTTATTCGCGAATCGCGCCTTCTTAATCGCTCGAAAAATCTGAAAAAAGGCCGTCTGCTGCTAACAAGGCATGACAGTAGCGACTTTTGCTATTTATGTGCTTATTTTATATAATTAGCCGAATCGATCCCCCGATGTTTCATCGCGGTGACGGCATTTGTTGATTAACAACGATAAATTGTTATTCTCGCAAAGAGTCGTGCTGGCCGGACGATTAAATTCACAAACGGTCGTCTGCTGCCAACCTGCATGACAGCAGCTACTTTGTCAATTAAGCTACTTATTGTTTATAATAAGACGAATCGATTGACCTATCATTTATCCCGGTGCCGACTTTGTTAAGTTAATTATAAAATAGTTATTCGCGAATGTCACCTTCTTGCTCGCTCGAAAAATCTGAAAAAAAGCCGTCTGCTGCTAACACGCATGACAGTAGCGCCTTTTGCTATTTATGTGCTTATTCTATATAATTAGCCGAATCGATCCCCCTATGTCTTATCCCGGTAACGGCATTTGTTCATTTACAAAAATAAATTGTTATTCTCGAAAAGAGTCGTGCTGGCCGCACGATTAAATTCACTAAAGGTCGTCTGCTGCCAACCTGCATGACAGCAGCTACTTTTTGAATCCAGCTGCTTACTGTTTATAATAAGACGAATCGATTGACCTATGATTTATCCCGGTGACGGCATTTGTTTATTTACAAAAATAAATTGTTATTCTCGAAAAGAGTCGTGCTGGCCGCACGATTAAATTCACAAAAGGTCGTCTGCTGCCAACCTGCATGACAGGAGCTACTTTTTGAATCCAGCTGCTTATTGTTTATAATAAGATGAATCGATTGACCTATGATTTATCCCGGTGACGACTTTGTTAAGTTAATAAAAAAAATTTCATTCTCGAATCGCGTCTCCTTACTCGCACGAAAAATTTCAAAAAGGGTCGTCTGCTGCCAAGCCGCATGACAGTAGCGACTTTTTATATTTACGTGCTTATTCTATATACTTGGCCGAATCGATCCCCCCTTGTTTCATCCCGGTGACGGCATTTGTTGATTAACAACAATAAATTGTCATTCTCGAAAAGAGTCGTGCTGGCCGCACGATTAAATTCACAAACGGTCGTCTGCTGCCAACCCGCATGACAGCAGCTACTTTTTCAATCCAGCTACTTATTGTTTATAATGAGACGAATCGATTGACCTATGATTCATCCCGGAGCCGACTTTGTGAAGTTAATTATAAAATAGTTATTCGCGAATAGCGCCTTCTTACTCGCTCGAAAAATCTGAAAAAAGGCCGTCTGCTGCTAACAGACAGTAGCGACTTTTGTAATTTATGTGCTTATTCTATATAATTAGCCGAATCGATCCCCCTATGTTCCACCCCGGTGACGGCATTTCTTCATTAACAAAACTAAATTGTTATTCGCGAAAAGAGTCGTGCCGGCCGCACGATTAAATTCACAAAAGGACGTCTGCTGCCAACCTGCATGACAGCAGCTACTTTGTCAATTAAGCTACTTGTTGTTTATAATGAGACGAATCGATTGACCTATCATTCACTCCGGTGCCGACTTTGTTAAGTTAATTATAAAATAGTTATTCGCGAATGGCACCTTCTTACTCGCTCGAAAAATCTTAAAAAAGGCCGTCTGCTGCTAACACGCATGACAGTAGCGACTCTTGCTATTTATGTGCTTATTCTATATAATTAGCCGAATCGATCCCCCTATATTTTATCCCAGTGACGGCATCTGTTCAATTACGAAAATAAATTGTTATTCTCGAAAAGAGTCGTGCTGGCCGCACGATTAAATTCACAAAAGGTCGTCTGCTGCCAACCTGCATGACAGCAGCTACTTTGTCAATTAAGCTACTTGTTGTTTATAATGAGACGAATCGATTGACCTATCATTCACTCCGGTGCCGACTTTGTTAAGTTAATTATAAAATAGTTATTCGCGAATGGCACCTTCTTACTCGCTCGAAAAATCTTAAAAAAGGCCGTCTGCTGCTAACACGCATGACAGTAGCGACTCTTGCTATTTATGTGCTTATTCTATATAATTAGCCGAATCGATCCCCCTATATTTTATCCCAGTGACGGCATCTGTTCAATTACGAAAATAAATTGTTATTTTCGAAAAGAGTCGTGCTGGCTGGCCGCACGATTAAATTCACAAAAGGTCGTCTGCTGCCAACCTGCATGACAGCAGCTACTTTTTGAATCCACCTGCTCATTGTTTATAATAAAACGAATCGATTGACCTATGATTTATCCCGGTGACGACTTTGTTAAGTTAATTACAAAATTGTCATTCTCGAATCGCGCCTCCTTACTCGCACGAAAAATTTCAAAAAGGGTCGTCTGTTGCCAACCCGCATGACAGTAGCGACTTTTTATATTTACGTGCTTTTTCTATATACTTGGCCGAATCGATCCCCCTATGTTTTCTCCCGGTGACGGCATTTATTCTTTTATAAAAATAAATTGTTATTCTCGAAAAGGGTCGTGCTAGCCGCACGATTAAATTCACAAAAGGTCGTCTGCTGCCAACCTGCATGACAGCAGCTACTTTTTGAATCCAGCTACTTATTGTTTATATTAAGACGAATCGATTGACCTATGATTTATCCCGGTGACGACTTTGTTAAGTTAATTAAAAAATTATCATTCTCGAATCGCGCCTCCTTACTCGCACGAAAAATCTCAAAAAGGCTCGTCTGCTCCCAACCCGCATGACAGTAGCGACTTTTTATATTCACGTGCTTATTCTATATACTTGGCCAAATCGATCCCCCCTTGTTTCATCCCGGTGACGGCATTTGTTGATTAACAAAAATAGATTGTCATTCTCGAAAAGAGTCGTGCTGGCCGCACGATTAAATTCACAAAAGGTCGTCTGCTGCCAACCTGCATGACAGCAGCTACTTTTTTAATTCAGCTACTTATTGTTTATAATGAGACGAATCCATTGACCTATGATTTATCCGCGTGCCGAGTTTGTTAAGTTAATTATAAAATTGTAGTTCGCGAATGGCGCCTTCTTACTCGCTCGAAAAATCTCAAAAAAGGCCGTCTCATGACAGCAGCTACGTTTTAAATCCAGCTGCTTATTGTTTATAATAAGACGAATCGATTAACCAATGATTTACCCCGGTGACGACTTTGTTAAGTTAATTAAAAAATTGTCATTCGCGAATTGCGCCTCCTTACTCACACGAAAAATCTCAAAAAGGGTCGTCTGCTACCAACCCGCACGACAGTAGCGACTTTTTATATTTAGGTGCTTATGCTATATACTTGGCCGAATCGATCCTCCTTCGTTTTATCCCGGTGACGGCATTTGTTGATTTACAAAAATAAATTGTTATTCTCGAAAAGAGTCGTGCTGGCCGCACGATTAAATTCACAAAAGGTCGCCTGCTGCCATCCTGCATGGCAGCAGCTATTTTTTCCATTCAGCTACTCATTTTTTATAATGAGACGAATCGATTGACCTATGATTTATCCCGGTGCCGACTTTGTTTAGTTAATTTAAAAATTGTTATTCGCGAATCGCGCCTCCTTACTCGCACGAAAAATCTCCATAAGGGTCGTGTGCTGCCCGGAGATGTACTAGAGCGGTTTTAACCAGGCATCTCAGGGGGGAACGGGGCGGCGCGGTCCAGCCCTGGGACGTGACGTTATGCCAGGGGTCTCTGTGGAGGGGGTAGCCATGTGGTCTGAAGAGCGACTGTCGAGAGTGGGAAGCCGCTGTCGACGACTGTTTTGTGGGGGCGGGGGTCAGGTAATAGTGAGTGACCGTTGAAAACCCATAAATCTCCTAATTTATTATAGACATAAAAAGATTAGCGTCGATGCAGTGTTTTTCTTTCTACAATATTTAGTCCGTGTGAAAATAAAACTCACACACACGATGTGTGCTTGTAATTATCATATATGGGTAAGAAAATTTCATTAATTTGAAGCGATACATGAAGGGGACGCCTTTTCAAAGCCGTTTATTTATGTGTTGCAGGTGTGATGCGCTTGGTTTCGTTCCCGAAATCTTTAAAATCTTTGTATGCGCGTCCACTCCCGTCACGCGAGGTCTTCGTTCCCATTTCGAAAGATCATGTTAAGATGTCGCATGCAAGTCCGCCGAATCTCGCTGACTCTTGACACAGGTCTTAACACGTCAGGGTTAAAGCTTTTTTTTCCATTCACAGCCACTCACGATGGGAATTTTTTTATAGCTCGAATATTCAAAACATAGATGAAAACAACGAATTTTTGGACAAACTATCAACTTTAGGGATCTATCGTCTTTAGCCTCGATGGACCACTTGAGCAGAGCTGCAGGACCCCATAAAATAAATCTTTTCACTCGATGCATCCCAACTTGTTATATTTGTCTCATTTCCCTCGGTCAATATATACGAGCGCGTTCTCGGAAAATCTGCAGAGGTCTGCTGTCCAGAAAAGGGGTACTCCATGGTCGAGGTGAAATCTACCCAGACTCATCAAGCATTGATTTTTTTTATCTCCACACTGTAATAGGCCGTCTCGATCGACCGTCCAGGTTCCTGGTTCGCATATTTAAATCGCGGCCTCTTCCCCCGTTGTGTCGATTTGATCGACGGAAGTAGGAGGTGCGACGGTTCCTTCGAGACCGGCCTAATCATCCCCACTCTTTAGACTTCGGAAGGCTATCGACAGCCGAAGAGGTTACTTGCAAAAGGACCCGATACAGGGACACACGAGTCAGGCGGAGGACAAATCTCTCGCCATATTTCTCACACATATATAACGTACGTGGTCAATCGTTCAGGGGACTCGCATCCCCGATGACCGTCCGTGAGTTGCTGCACGAAAACACAGCAATCATCAACATCAACCTTTGACCGACCCGAAAAAGGCCGGTTCATTAATAAGTCAAGAACGGAAGCATTCCGACGTGGCTCGCGACTGCGACGTCTCCCTGCCTGTCGAGGTCCTCAGAGCTACCGCAGTCACAACACTGAGTCCTACCAGAGAAAGAGATAATCGCCGGTCCGGCAGTTCCGGGTCGTCACCCTTTGACTAGGACCTTACTCGGTGCTCCCGACGCCACTCACCCCGGAAAATCAAGAAACTGTGAGTTCGGTCCATTATAAATAATCCTATCGAGTGTAAGGGCACGGGCCAGAATCCGTGGGACAACCTGGTCCAGTGCCGGTAAAGGGAACAGGACAGTATAAAAGATCGCGAATGTGAGCCCGTCCAGGAGTAAAGGGCCGAGCGTCATAACGGGAGTGGGAGATTCAGACGTTCGGAATCATGGGTCATCCCAATCATTGTCAGTGGTTATTATTTTGTAATTCTGTGTAAACGCATCACCCCAATCTTTGGCGTTGATTATTATTTTGTAATTCGTTGTAACGAAATCATTATAAACGTGAAACGAGCTCAGAGGGTAGCGTGATTGATTGAATTATAAATTAGAGTCAATCGGTACGGGAGTAGTGCGTCCCCAAATTATTATCCTGTATTCTAACCGAGTAATTGTTTGTAAGCGAAGTCATTCTAAAAATGTGGATGAATAAAAATTTGAATAATTGAAAACAATTATAACAACACATTTTCGGATTACCATGTATGTGCAACTTGCCTCCAAAACATAGTTGAATACGACGTATTTTCGTGGGAAAATAAAACGATTAACTTCAGGGGTCTATCGTCGAAAGCCTTTGAGGCCAATGGACCACTTGATCACAGCTGCAGGATCCATAAAATACATCTTTTAACCCGATGCATCCCGACTTGTTTTCTATGTCGTTTCTTCCTCAGACGATCTTTACCAACACGATATCGGAAAAAAATCCAGTTTTTCCCCCGAGATATAGGGAAAACCGAAATTTTTCTTCCGAACGGGGAGCCACTTTTTAATTATCTGCTGCGCTCCAAACTAGCCACACTTTGAACGAAGCAGTCAGTCAGCTAACATCGCGGAAGTCATCTCCAAAGTAGTACTATGGATAACAACATTGAACAAAGCTTGCATGATCAAGCCGCGCTTTTAAGTTCGTTCGATGATTTTACTGCGTGGGAGCAACGGTGGGTCGAGTTCATCGAAGTGCTAGAAACGCAAAGCCGAACTAAACGCCCGCGCTTGATAATTGGACATCAGTCACTGATAGCCCAAATAGCGCGTCTGGAAGAATTGAAGAATTCTGTATGCAGCCGTTTTATACACACGGGTGCAGGGCATGGTGTTCATGGATTAATCTGGCGTGAGATTGACACATCATTCAAGAGTCGAATATCGACTGGTTCTGTAATCAATCGCAGTCACATCGAGCCGAAACAATTTCTTAATGATGCTCGGGACCTAGTGCTGCAACATGTACAAAATATTATCTGCAAGCACAACAGTATCAAAGTTAATACGGTGTTGAACGGTGAATTCGCGAGTGGAGATAAACATGCTAATAAAAGTGTCAACACGCGAAACTGTGAACTCTTTAACACGAGCGATTTGAATGAGTGGTATGAACAGCGTGTTATTGAGCCCACTTTAACCTCACTCGACGAATTTCAAGATCCAGACAGTGACTGGGCTCTACGGAAAATACTTAACCTCACGATAAATGTGAATAAGTATAATCCGATGCGTGCTGGGTGCTCCATGTCATTGCCGCGGGAAATAATGTTGAAGAGGGCTGTGGTTAACATCAAATCCAACGATAACGCATGTTTCGCGTGGGCAGTTGTGGCTGCTCTATACCCACCTGAACGCCACAGTGACCGTCCATCTTCTCACCCTCAGTATTCAACAGTGCTGAATCTGAAGGATATTGAATTCCCGGTGACGATACATCAGATTAAAAAATTTGAATTTAATAACAATGTATCGATCAACGTATATACCACCACCACCAAAAAGGACATGGTTCCAATACGAGTCACTCAACATAAGAAGGAAAAGCACATCAATTTGCTGTACATGCAAGATACTGAAGACAACAATGTGGGACACTTCGTATGGATTAAGAATCTGTCGAGACTCGTGAGGGCACATCTAACCAAAATGAAGCATAAAAAATATATCTGTGATCGGTATGTAGTTTCCATAATATATATATATATATATATATATATATATATATATATATATATATATATATATATATATATATATATATATATATATATGTAATTATATATGCTTGACGAATTAAACAAAACAATTTTTTTTTGCAGGTGTTTGCACTATTTCGGTTCCGAGGAAAAATTGTAATCGCACGAGGTCGATTGTGGGACGATAAACGACTGTGCAATTCGACTACCAAACGACACCAATAAGTGGCTCCAGTTCAGCAACTTTAGCCGAAACGAGCGATATCCTTTCATCGTGTATGCTGATTTGGAGTGTGTGCTGGCAAAGACCGATGGGGAGGACCTGGCGAATGATATGTATCAACATCATGAAGTATTTAGCATCGGATACTATGTGCGTTGTTCGTATGACAATTCATTATCTTCGTATCACTCGCGTCGAGGTGCTGATTGTGTATCGTGGTTTGTCGAAGAACTAAAAAATCTAGCACTGCGGATAAAAGAAATTTTCTGCGACAACGTGCCAATGGTATATTTGACACCGAGTGAGTGGGCTAGTTTTCGAGCAGCGACTCAATGTCACATTCGTAAGAAACCATTTGTGCAAGAAAATGTACGCGTTCGAGATCATTGCCATCTGACTGGACGCTATAGAGGCCCTGCCCATTCCAACTGCAACTTGAATTACAGTCATTTTTCATTCCTGTAGTTTTCCACAATTTATCCGGCTATGATGCGCGTTTTATAATCAAGGAAGTAGCCACAGCGTTCGAAGGAAGAACCAATGTGCTTCCAATTACAAAGGAGAAATACATCTCCATCACGAAACATGTTGAAATCAAAGACGATTCAAAACATAGGATCCAATTGCGCTTCATCGATTCGTACAAATTCCTCAACACCAGTCTCGACAAATTAGCCTCATTTTTGACCGAGGACAAACTCAAAATTTTACGCATGCAATTCCCAAGTCTCTCGACAGATGATGTCAATTTGTTGACGCGAAAAAGGGTCTTCCCTTATGAATATATTGTTGACGTGACCAAGCTAGACGACACTTGCCTACCACCACGTGATGCATTTTATAGTTCCCTGACAGATGCTATAGTATGCGAGAGTGCGTATGCACATGCTAAGAAAGTTTGGGGGCGGTTCTCCATTCGAACGCTGGGTGACTATAGCGATTTGTACTTGAAGACAGATGTCTTGTTATTAGCTGATAGTTTCGAAAACTTTCGAAATACGTGCATTAAGAGCTATGGCCTAGAACCCGCGTTTTACTACACATTGTCGCGGTATACCTGGGATGCAATGTTAAAACACTCGAATGTCAAGTTTGAATTACGAACTGACATCGACATGGTTTAATTCGTTGAGCGGGGTATACGCGGTGGTCTCAGTCAATGCTCAAACCGATATGCACACGCTAATAACAAGAACATGGAGTCGTTTGATCCGATGATCAAGTATGATGATCGAAAGCATCATCATACTTGATGTATTTTGACGTCAACAATTTGTATAGATGGGCAATGTGTCAACCCTTGCCATATGCAGATTTTCGATGGGTCAACGATGTGTCCAATTTTGATCCATCTTCCATCGCGCTAGATTCACCGACAGGCTACATCCTTGAAGTCGACTTGGAATATCCCCAATATCTACATGATGCGCACAAAGACCTGCCGTTTTGTGCAATACACGAAAAACCAACGGGTAAGCAGCAAGAAAAGCTACTAGCAACCGTCTGCAATCAAAAACGCTACATCATACACTACTGAAATTTACAACAATGTTTACGTCATGGACTTTGCCTCATGAAAATCCATAGGGTATAACAATTCACACAATCCCCATGGCTACGTTCATATATCGAGTTGAATACTCAGTTTCGAACGCTGGCCAAAAACGATTTTGAAAAGAACTTATTCAAATTGATGAATAATGCGGTTTTTGGCAAAACGATGGAGAATGTGCGCAATCATGTAGATGTAAAGCTTTTGACAAAATGGGAGGGCAGGGATGGCGCGGAGGCAATGATTGCGAAGCCAAACTTCCACGGCTGATGCATTTTTTCCGAAAACCTCGTTGCCGTAGAATTGCGCAATATCAACGTGATGTTCAACAAGCCGATATATGTGGGTATGTGCATACTCGACATATCCAAAACGTGCTTGTATGGATTTCATCACGAGTATATGGTACCATTGTATCGGAATAAATGTAAAGTGATGTATACCGATACAGATAGCCTCATATATGCCATTAAGAGCGAAGATGTATATGCAGCCAAGAAGTGTGACATTGAAAAATTTGATCCGAGCGACTATTCAGCGGACAATAGGTATGATATGCCGCTTATCAATAAGAAGGTACCCGGTCTCATGAAAGACGAATGCAATGGTGCAATTATGACCGAGGTCATTGGACTTCGATCGAAAATGTATGCGACACGTGTCGAGGGTAAGATGGATACTAAAAAAGTTAAAGGTGTCGAGAGCAGTGTTGTGGCTAGGATAATCACGTTTAATGATTATGCCCGATGCTTGAAGGAAGACATTGAAATGATGCGTAGTCAAACGTGTATTCGATCGAAGTTGCACAAGGTCTACACCATTCGTGAGACGAAAATCGCTCCAAGTCCTCATGATGATAAGCGGTATATCATACCTGGGACCTCTGATACCCTACCATGGGGGCATTACAGAATACCGTCATGAAAAGTTTTGTAATTTTTTGTTTTCCACAACCTTGATGTCAAATTGTGTATACTTTGTGAATATTGATGTATAAAACTCGTGAAAATTATGTATATATTTTGTTCACTCGACGTTAAAATTATGTTTGTTGTATATATTTAATTGTGCAAGAATGGATTTATTATTTTCCGTAAATGAAGAAGCGGACTTTTTATAATCACGTGTGTTTATTCACTCTATCCATCTCCTCACGTTCCACGAAAAAGGGTGACGGCGAGAAGGGGGGAAGCAAGCCTGCTGTGGAGTCAGTCGGAGGCCTTGGATGCGGGGACAACCAGCAGGTCAAGAGTCATAAAACATACATATTTTTCCATTTTCTTTATTATCTACTACAAATCGGATTTACTTATCCAACTATTGTGACTATTGTCGAAACCTAACCACTTTACAAACATCCGATTACCACGCTTCTTCAACACTGCTTCAATGAGATAGATATCGGGGTGCTTGATCCTGAGAAGCTCTTGTTCGTAGAAACCACCAGCGATCGGTTCATCTTTATGGTCCTTCAAGTGGTACGTCACGGGATGAGTTTTTTCACACGATAGATTGTAAATATTACTGTTGTCCAGTTTGGGGTGTAACCCTTTTCGAAAATAGTCTTAAATTCGCTGATTCTCACTTTATCACCAACGGCGAATGTCGGTTGTCTTTTTATTGGAGGCTTATTAAAAATCTGCTGCAATTGCTTCTCATTTTCCGCGTTGACATTTCTCGGCTTCATCTTAATGGTGCGATGTACCGAATCGTTGTACTCGGCTACTAGATTATCACGAATATCGATCCACTTATAATTACCGCGAAGACTAAATTGCATTCACATCTTATTTTCCAATGCACGATTGAAACGCTCGCAAATGGATGCCTTCAAGTTACTATATGTTGGATACAGGTGAATTTTGTACTTTTTCATGAGGGCCTTAAAGTCACAATTGTAGAATTCTTTTCCCTGATCGACGTGTAAGTTCTACGGTATGCGTCCCTTAACGAGTATCGACTTCATTGCGGCGGCTGCATCTTTGCCATTCTTACTCGGCATTGGTATGGCCCAGGCGAATTTTGAGAATGTATCAATGACGGTGAGGAGAAATTTGTGTATGGAGTTTTGACGATCTTCTCCTTCCGCATTTGCAATGTTACACAATCGTTTCTGCCCCAAGTCATAATGACCATCTGCGGTAATTCTAAAGCCAATCCCAGGTCGACCTGGAGGACCTTGCTTACTGTGGAGTACAACTTGAATGACGTCCAAACACATCGACACTCATGATGAGAATGCGTAAATTCTCCGATGATGAGTTAATAAATGATTTCAGCTTCACGCAATTCCTCGATAATCGATATAATTTCATTCGTATGGGCCGAATTTCCGGCTGCTTCTGATGCCAAAAGTAAGCGAAGGCGGTCTACTAACTCGTTTGGATTGTTCCAATAAATATAGTCCGATCGTGTGTTTGTTATACTTTGTGTGCTTATACTTTGGCATACCCTGTCCCACATGATGATCAACTATATTTGAAATATATGTGTTGAATTTGTGTCTGGTTTTACGTCGTATAGCCTCACTAGGCTTATAAAATTTTTTGTGCGCATTTGTTGAGATTACAATCTTTTCATAGTTTTTCAAATCGTCCGGTGTGAGAGTTTCGACATTGGCCACTTTGTTAAACAACAGCTCTGTTAATCCAACAGTTTTCGCATAATCCGCATCTCCCACGCGAATATGTTGAGAGTCAAAAATTATCGGAGAATTACCAGTCATTAATTTGTCGCTTGCGAGATTCCGTACATATAGTACATCCAAGCTCGCCTTTTTATTTGTTTGTAATAGCAGGATATATTCACGGATCAATTCATCGACATTTTGCGAGTCATGATCATCATCCTCATATATTAGATTAAACGAATCTTGGGTTTCACTCTAGAAGGAATCTTGTGCCTCGTTCTTCGATTGATGTTCCGCACTATTTAACGCATCTCCTTCTTCAACATCATTACTCACTTTTTCATCCTTAATTTCCTCCTTCACCACCTCACTGTTTTTATATGACACCAATTTCTCCAATGGTCTCACGATAGGCTTGAACACATCTTGCATTCTCTGCTCATCGCTATCTTTTCCAATTTTCATCATCCGATGCTTTCGTCTGATTGCGTCGCTCGCCTTGGCAATTTCATGCAATACATCTTTGTCTCGCAACAGTTGTTTGCTCTTCATGTTGTCACTGCCACGGCATGCACAATACTGTATCTTCAACTACCAGCGATGAGTCATTTATCGATGGTTAGAAAATAACCAAAACCCTGTCTATATCGACCTTCGTTAATATCGCTATCCTTATCAATCGTGACAAATGCATACTTGTCGGAATTCCAGCATTTCACGCACATGTTTTTAAAGCACGTATAAGTCATATCCGGATTAACATGATCGTTGTAGACGTGTTTGAGATTCATATCGTCCTGCCTGAAAAGCACCACGAAATTTGCATTATCTCTCACGAGATGTTTGGGGATCCGAGTGTACGTCTGACAAAGATAAAAACTGTCAACAATCTCGTGTCTTCCCATGGAAAAGAAGGCCCGAACATTATCCTGCTTTTCGCATGCTATATCATCAAAGACGAATATAGAGTTGGATTGTGCATCACTTGGTGCTATCACTTGTTCATGCCCCTCGAATGGATGATATTCAACTCCACTCACAGGTTCGAGTAATTGTTCGAGCAACTTATACTTTGGCTGCTCCAACGATTTGGAATACAAGTAGATGTTCTCAAATCTCAAACCATTCGGATGGATGATGAGAGTGAGCAGAGCATTGGTTTTTTTCCACAATTCGATGGACCGCGAAACAGTGCACGTATGCTATCCGGCAATAAATTCCCATGACGTTTTTGTTTCCTCTTCCTCCCTCCGTCTTCGACAAACTCGACGAAATTTATGACGGGGAATCCACCTTCGATCGTTTGCTGCTTGGACGTCATCTCACACACGACTAACGATGAAATCATATCCATAGGATTCTTATAGGGATCATCAATCAGTCGCATATTGTCTTTAGACATGATCGTGCATGGCAAGAGCGGTAAAGGTTTAGTCACCCGCCTAATCAACAAACTCCCCGCTGAACTACATCTGCCTGGGTATCAGCATTGTGGACCAGGCACAAAGTTGGTCAAGCGTCTTGCTCGTGGTGATCCGGGCATTAACCCATTGGATACGGCTTGCAAACAACACGATATTGCGTATTCAAAAAATCCAGATAATCTTGAGGCGAGACATTTGGCGGATAAAGTGTTGGCTGAACAGGCTGGGCAACGTGTTACCGCGAGAGACGCTAGTATCGGTGAAAAAGCCAGTGCTTGGGGTGTGGCAAATATTACGAAGACAAAGAGAAAATTTGGTATGGGAATGAAGGCCCGTAAGGGTGGCGTTTGTTTGAAAAAGATGATTGGCACTGCAAAGAAGACAATGATTCAAAGTAATGATACGCATAAGATTATTAAATCAGCTTTAAAAGGTGCTCGTGCAGCTGTAAAGATGCAAGGTGGTAAGGTACGCACCCCTCGGGTTCTACTTGTACCCCATAAAATTGCTGGTTTATTGCCTTTCCTCGTGCCTATTTTTGCTGGTCTTAGCGCTGCGGGTGCTTTGTCGGGTGGTGCGGCTAGTATAGCTAAAGCCGTAAATGCTGCTCAAGCAGCTAAACGTGAATTGGATGAAAGTAAGCGTCATAATCGGACAATTGAAGCAATTGCATTAGGTCGGGGTCTACATCTGAAACCATATAATCAGGGATTGGATCTTCCTATCAAGCCAAAAAACTAGAAGTTAGGCTACCTCACCGACCCCTCACCGACCGCGACCTACTTAAATATGCAAAATTACTAAAGATTCCACATTGTCGCGGAGTTTACATGCGCGACACATTGCCAGCGAGCGGACCTCTCAAATGTGAAGTAGCAATTGTAAATTTGAATGAAAATGCCGGTCCTGGAATGCACTGGGTCGCTTACAAAAAGACTGGATGGAAAGTCATGTACTTTGATAGTTTCGGCAATCTTCCACCACCATCCGAACTCATGAGATATTTTCGTGTTGGTAGCATAAATTATAATTATAAGGGATATCAGGAATATGATACGATTGAATGTGGGAATTTGTGTCTCAAATTTCTTTGTCGACAATTGCAGCACAAAGACAAGCATACACTATATATAGAGGGAAAATGATGTGGGGAATTCAGTTGTTAATTTACCAGCATCATGGACGAAAGTTTAGCATTGACCATATCTGGCTCATCGTCCACACTCGAGGCGCAATACTTTGCCCCCATCGAACTCTCGCCACACAAAAATTATACTCTCGGTCTCGTGGAATTGTTAACCTTCAACTCTATTCCCAATATCAACGTTGACCACGATAAACTTTACGTGGGAGATGAGGTGTTGACGATACCTACGGGCAGTTATGAAAAAGAGGATATTGAGACGTTCATACAAGCAGAGCTCTCACGTAAAAACATCAAAATCAGCATTAAACCCAATAATAATACGCTACGCAGTGAGATCGAGTGTGATAGTGATGTAAATTTTGAGCCGAAAGATACTATCGGGCATCTACTAGGCTTCACCGCACGCAAATTGGAAGTCAATAAAAGGCACGATTCGGACCTTCCTGTAGCCATTCTCAAAGTGAACGCCTTACGCGTTGAGTGCAACATTACCGCTGGCGCCTATATTAATGGACAAAAAGTACACACAATTCACGAATATTTACCATCTGTGCCACCGGGCTATAAGATCATTGAAGTTCTCTCCCACGTAATTCATCTGCCAATCACGAGCCGAACGATTGACGCGATACAGTTTCGCATAGTGGATCAGGATGGTGATTTGGTAAATTTCCGCGGTGAAGTGATCACCATACGCCTGCATATAAAGTCGTGATGGGTATAGTTTTCAATAGATCTTCCAATAACTATAAACGGCCATGGATAAAAACAATCAGTCGTCGGCCAGCGCCCAAAGTGCTAACACCTCAAAACGTGCTACTCTGAAAGAGTGTGGGTCTCAAAGTGCGTGGCGAAAGCGCGTGAAAAATTATTTAGTCTGTGCTCTGTGCATCTGTTGCGCGAAATGGAGGAAGAAATTGTAAACATTCAGGCGCCCGTGGTCTTTGATGAATCCATCATCCGTTGTGAGATTCACGCTCATCAGCCATATGCATCTTCAACCTTCAATAACAGCGATGAAATCCGTATTGCCATCCAACATCAAGACCTCTCCATCCTGCCAAGCAAGAGATCTCTACACATATGTGGGGAATCATCCAAGCGCGATGGGACGCCGACCGCTGCTACAAGTCTCGTCAACAATGCCATTTGTCATTTGTTTGAGGAAGTACGATATGAATTGAATGCCATAGAAATCGATCGTAATAAGAATGTTGGCATTACGAGTGTAATTAAGGGATATTCACCTCTGTCACCGGCCAAAAGTTTTATGCTCGAGAACACTGGATGGCTCGATGTTGAAGAGACGAAGCAGATTGTAGATGTATCGGGAAACTTTGATGTGTGCATTCCGCACAGCATGCTCCTCGGGTTTGCCGAAGATTATCGTAAAATTGTCGTAAATGCCAAGCACGAGTTGATCCTCACGAGATCAAAGACCGACAACAATGCCATTGTACAAACAGCGCCCGAAGACTACAAACTCGTATTGCATACAATAGAATGGCTCGTGCCGTATGTAACAGTCTCCGATCAGACAAAAATTCAACTATTAAAGTTTCTCGCCAAAGACGCACCAATCTCCATGAGTTTCCGAACATGGGAACTGTATGAATATCCATTGCTGCCTGCGACCTCTAATCACGTGTGGTCTGTGAAAACCTCGAATCAGCTGGAGAAGCCACGTTATGTCATGCGCGCGCTGCAGACGGGACGGAAAAATAAGAAGCAACAAAATGGGAGCCACTTTGATCATTGTAACCTGAGCGATGTTAAACTTTACCTCAACTCTCAATGTTATCCATATGGAAATTTGAATTTGAACATTGATCAAAATCAATATGCTCTACTCTACGAGATGTACGCAAACTTTCAACGGGACCTATTACAACAAAGAGGCCGAACCATAGCTGAGCAGGATTGAATTTTTAGACAAAGCGCCCCTCGTTGTCATTGACTGCTCAAAGCAAAACGATTCTCTCAAGTCCGGCCCTATTGACGTGCGCCTTGAGTTCGAATTGAAAAATAGTATTCCGCCACAAATTTCAGCATACTGCATGATCCTCCATGATCGTATTGTCGAGTACAATCCAATCAGCGGTGGGGTTAAAAAATTGGTATGAAATCATGCCGATAATTCGCGTCCACGTCAGTCAACATGGAGCTTATCGTCGATGTACAGGGCTTTAAGAGCCCCATCAACAAATTTGTCCTAAAGGAGATGTCCATCATCAAACTCAACGACAAGGATGCTGAACCGCTGACGCTCGCCTTCGACGCACCATTTGCATGGGACTCTTAAAAGTCCAAGTACAAAATGACAAACAAGTGGTTTGAACGAAATCCATGGAATATGATGGGATCACAGCGGCATACCATACGAGGCAGCTAGAAAGACAATTCGAGAAATCTCGCAAGGAGCCCCCACCATCTATGTGAAGGGATTCGAGAAATGCGCATGGCTATCAAGATTCACGGATCCCACGGCAAACGTCATCGACTTGGAGACTGTGGACTGTCCATCGCTGCAGAAGTTGCCGAAAATCACAAACTCGAAATGCCCCCATCATTCCTTCAACACGAAATACAACTGCGCCCAATATAATGTAAAATCGCTGAAACGCTGGTTGAGTGCATACGAAGCGTTGTGTGAGTGAGGGATTTTTTAAAAATGAATCAAAAACATTTCGATGAAATTATATACCATTTGTATTCTTCATTTCTTCTACGACGAAAATTGTTTTGCATTTCTCCTTCTCATACATTTCGATAAAACAGTTTTTTTCTTAAATACATTTTTACATAGTCAAACACTTCAAACGATGGCGAGACGACTGTGATCTGGACGGCTGTTCCACTCAACGATGCTGCCCCAACGAATTCGCTCTTTTCCACCATACTCCAAGACGATGGAACTTGTCGCTGATGTATTTTTCACAACTGCATGTAGAATTGACTATTACGCGCCAGTTGTAGCATACTCTCGATGATGCAGACAGCCGTTCGACGATGGTGTTCCAAAGAGTTTCGTATTTTTCCACCATGTGTTCTCAGACTTGGAAGAAGTATATGCTGTTGTATTTTCCACCTTTGTATGTCATCCAGAGACGATGATCACGTGCCGCTTGCCGCAATCGCTCGAACGTTCCCAAATCTTCATCGAAGGCCCTCACAAGTCGCGCTGGTAAGAAGACAGGGAACTCATCTGCGATGTCCGCGCGGTAACGTTTCCCAAACTTGGTTTGTACGGCCCTCATGTCGGAGATTCGATGATCCGAGTGAACGCGGAGTTCTGAGAGCTTCTTCGTTGGAAGGAATTCCGCCATCAGGCTGACTTTGTTGATACTCGAGAGATCCATTTTCCCCGCACTTTCAAAGTTCTTTTTGGAGAGATGTTGATGTCGCGGTGGAATACTGCAGTCTGAGCGTGGACTACGAAATTATAAGCTCCCTCATGACCCTCCCACTTAATTTTTCAATCTTCTCACCACTTTTCCAATCATGAAAAACAGGTTCAAACACTTTCGAAGAACCTCGTATGTGGAGAATTTCCCCCGACATTCTTTCACACTCCCAAAAAACAGGTTCAAACACGATTGAAAAACCCCGTACGTGGAGAATTTCCACAGCATTTTTCACATTCCTTACGTTGAGGTGGGGGGCCATCGATGTGATATTTCATCTGTGCTGTAATATAATGCTCCATGCATGGAAGATATGATAGCCCTTCACTATCGTTCCAATGGCGATCTGGCAAACGATCCCACAATAAGCCAACATATTCACCCCAATATATTAGGAGCAAGACCTTTGGAACCTGTTCGAGCTCGTTCTTGTTCATGTCCAGGGGGTGCTTGGCCGGATGCACTGCGTACATACTCGCACATCTGAACATCTCGACGTTATATTTCGTAATGAACACGAGTCCTCGATACATTGAAACATTTTTTGATCGAGTGCATCTGTGCTCCGGTGGTCCATCTGGGGTCAAAAACCCTTTGACGATAGATCTCTAAAGTTTATAGTTTTTCCGAGAAATCCCAACTTGTCAGAACCCGTCTCGGGTGTCGGCGAGAGTCGTGACAAGAGTGGACACGCATACAAACATTTTAAAGATTTCGGAACCGAAACAAAGCGCATCACACCTGCATCTCATAAATAAACGGCTTTGAAAAGCTGTCCCCTACATGTGTCGCTTCAAATTAACGAAATTTTCCTACGCATATATGACCATCACATGCACACATCGTGTGTGTGTGAGTTTTATTTTCACACGGACTAAATAGTGTAGAAAGAAAAACACTGCATCGATGCTAATCTTTTTTATGTCTATAATTAATTAGGAGATTTATGGGTTTTCAACGGTCCACTCACCACTACCTGATCCCCGCCCCCACGAAACACTCGTCGACGACGGCTTCCCCCTCCCGTCAGACGCTCTTCGGACCTCATGGCTACCCCCTCCACAGAGACCCATGGCATGACGTCACGTCCCCGCGCTGGGCCCCCCCTCCTCCAGGCACTTGGCTTCCCCGCGCTGGACCCTGCCGCCCTGCTCCCCCCTGAGATTCCAAGCTTAGAACCGCTCTAGTACATCTCTAGTACTGCTGCCAACCCGCAGGACAGTAGCGACTTTTTATATTTACGTGCTCATTCTATATACTTGGCCGAATCGATCCCCCTATGTTTCGTCCCGGTGACGGCAATTGTTGACTAACAAAAATAAATTGTTATTATCAAAAAGAGTCGTGCTGGCCGCACGATTAAGTTCACAAAAGGTCGTCTGCTGCTAACCTGCATGACAGCAGCTACTTTTTCAATTCAGCTACTTATTGTTTATAATGAGACGAATCGATTGACCTATCATTTATCCCGGTGCCGACTTCGTTAAGTTAATTAAAAAATTGTTATTCGCGAATGGCGCCTTCTTACTCGCTCGAAAAATATGAAGAAAGGCCGTCTGCTGCTAACACGCATGACAGTAGCGACTTTTGCTATTTATGTGCTTATTCTATATAATTAGCCGAATCGATCCCCCTATGTTTCATCCCGGTGACGGCATTTGTTCATTTACAAAAATAAATTGTTATTCTCGAAAAGAGTCATGCTGGCCGCACGATTAAAATCATAAACGTTCGTCTACTGCCAACCTGCATGACAGCAGCTACTTTTTAAATCCAGCTGCTTATTGTTTATAATAAGACGAATCGATTGACCTATGATTTATCCCGGTGACGACTTTGTTAAGTTAATTAAAACATTGTTATTCGCGGATCGCGCCTCCTTACTCGCCCGAAAAATCTAAAAAAGGGTCGTCTGCTGCCAACTCGCATGACAGTCGCGACTTTTTATATTTACAGGCTTATTCTGTATACTTGGCCGAATCGATCCCCCTTTGTTTCATCCCCGTGACGGCATTTGTTGATTAACAGAAATAAATTGTTATCCTCGAAAAGAGTCGTGCTGGCCGCACGATTAAATTCACAAAAGGTCGTCTGCTGCCAACCTGCATGACAGCAGCTACTTTTTCAATTCAGCGACTTATTGTTTATAATGAGACGAATCGATTCACCTATGATTTATCCCGGTGCCGACTTTGTTAAGTTAATTAAAAAATTGTTATTCGCAAATCGCGCCTTCTTACTCGCTCGAAAAATCTGAAAAAAGGCCGTCTGCTCCTAACACGCATGACAGTAGCGACTTTTGCTATTTATGTGCTTATTCTATATAATTAGCCGAATCGATCCCCCTATGTTCCATCCCGGTGACGGCATTTGTTCATTAGAAAAAATAAATTGTTATTCGCGAAAAGAGTCGTGCTGGCCGCACGATTAAATTTACTATAGGTCGTCTGCTGCCAACCTGTAGACAGCAGCTACTTTTTCAATTCAGGTACTTATTGTTTATAATGAGACGAATCGATTGACCTATGATTTATCCCGGTGACGACTTTTTTAAGTTAATTAAAAAATTGTTATTCGCGAGTCGCACCTCCTTACTTGCACGAAAAATCTCAAAAAGGCCGTTTGCTGCTAACACGCATGACAGTAGCGTCTTCTTCTATTGACGTGCTTATTCTATACACTTGGCCGAATCGATCTCCCAAGTTTCATCCCGGTGACGGCTTTTGTTAATTAAGAATAAAAAAAGTTATCCGCCAAGACAATTGCGACTTGACAATTTACATGCTTAATCTATATTGAATAGACGAAACGATCGACTCATGATTCATCCCGGTGACTGTTGTTGTTAAGGGACAACACCACTGTGACGGCTTCAAAAAATCGATTTTTTGAAAACCATCTAGAAAAATCTACAATACATTTAAGATTAAGATGCCGTTGGACCCAGGTCGAAAAAATAATTATTTTCAGAGATATTGAATATTTTGTGGAGCGGTGCAGCGCTCCGTGACGCTCGGGGTCCCGCGCAGCTGCGCGCCTCAGGGTCGGCAGTTATACGGGGCCTTTCCCAGGTCCGACGAATCGTTTCGTTTATAAATATCGAACGCTCAGAATTATTTTTTGCACATCGAAATGGATAATCCGAAAGTGTACGCGGGGAAAAAGGGAACAAAACGGAGCTATGTGACGAGGAGTCGAACGAAAATTTCGAATCGAAAACCTCCGAACCGTTATAGCTCCAAAAATAGTTCTGCAGAGTATGTGAGCACGTCGGCGAAAAAGTTAAAATCGTCGAACGATTTAGATGTCGGTGTTACTAACGATTTCGGTTATCGTATAGTACACCTCGTCAATGCATTGAACATTACATCGACGTTAGTGAAGTGCAAAATGTGTGATCGCGATATAAAGTTTACTGAAAAAAGTTTGCGCGGACTCGGATTCAAAATCGAGGTCGATTACGGCCATTGTGAAAAAGTGCAAATCAATTCGTGTCCTATGATTGACAATGCATACGAAATAAATCGTCGGATCGTATTCAGTATGCGTCTTCTTGGCGTCGGTTTGAATGGCCTGATGAAGTTTTGTGCATTTATGGACCTACCGCGCCCCATATTTCAGTCTTTCTACGATCGAATCTTAAATTCGATTTCGATTGCCACTAAAGCTGTGAGCACAGTGAGCAAACAAAAGGCTGCACTTGAGGAGGAGACAATTTCGTTGGAAAGTGGGGTGGAGGACGGAATTATCGTTTCAGGCGACGGATCGTGGCGTAAGCGCGGTTTCAGCTAACTTTTCGGCATAACATCGCAAATCGGCTGGTACACTAAAAAAGTGATCGACGTTATGGTGAAATCGAAATATTGCAAAGCTTGCGACAATTGGGAAAAAAAAGAAAGCACCGCGGAGTACTGGGAATGGAAAAGTACCCATGACGTAGAGTGCCAGGCGAACCATAGCGGCTCCTCCGGAAAAGTGGAAGTCGACTCAGCTGTCCAAATGTTTCAATGGTCTGAAGAGCTCTATGGCATAAAATATAAATATTATATTGGTGACGGCGATTCTAGAACGTTTCTGGGCATATCGAATAGCGATTCATACGACGGTTTCGAGATAAAAAAAAGAGTGCATCGATCATGTCCAAAAACGTATGGGGACGCGCCTCCGCGAAATCGTGAAAAAACAAAAAGGATTGTCTGGCAGAGGAACGCTCACCGGAAAATTGATTGACGAGTTGAGCACATATTACGGCTTGGCTATCCGGAGGAACAGCGATGATGTTGAAAAAATGAGGAAGGCAATTTGGGCAACTATCAAACATAAAATATCCACAGTTAGTGTGCCACAACATGACGATTGCCCAGAGGGAGCAGAGTCGTGATGTTCGTGGCAGCGAGCGGTCGCAAGCGGTAATATTTTTGAATATCGCCATAAGCCGCCTCTTCCTGAGGAAGTATTGGAGGCAATTACGCCAGTCTTCGAAAATTTGAGCAGAGACGATTCGCTGCAGCGTTGTTTGGGCGACTTCACGCAAAACAACAACGAAAGCTACAACAAATCAGTTTGGGCAACAGCCCCCAAGTGTCAGTCCGGGAGCAAAAAAATCCTCGATATTGCAGCTGATATCGCGGTATTATAATTCAATGATGGCCTGAGAAGCCTCATGAAAGTTTTGGAGACGTTGGGGATAACTATCGGCCCAAATTGTTTCAATTTTTGCGTCGAAACCGACGCAGCGCGGATCGAGCTGGCGGAGCGCTCGTTCACAGACACTGCAAAAGAGGCAAGAAGAGCCTCTACAAGTTCTAGAAAAGGTGCTAGGGACAATGATTTCCTCCATGAAAACTTTGAACGCGTTTTTCTCAAAACCACTTTTTTGAGTGCGGCACGCAGCAGAACTCGAGCAATTTTTATCCGATCGACTTCAAATTTGGACTGCATCAATAAAACTAGATTATCTAAAGAAGTACATAGGATTTTTTTCGATATCTCAATAATAAAAAAGTTATAGCCTATTTTCAACGAGAAATTTTGCTCGAAAATCGTCCTTTAATTTCACAAGCGTGCCTATTTTTTAAAAATCAATATTTTTTCAAATCCCTGTGTGCTTCTCTTCAAAATATCATATTATTAACGAAAACACTCGGTATTTTTTTCAGATCGACTTTGAAGAGAGTTCTGCTGCGTGCCGCGAACCACTGCAGAGGCAACAGTACCTGACGCGAGAGCTTCCCCAGAGTCGCCATGGGGCGTGAAAAATTTGAAAATTTCTTTTTATGTATCTTCAATAAACAGCGAACAAAACAAAAAAAAATTTCGAATTTTTTTTTTCCCAAAAAAAAAATTCTTGAAAAATGGCAAAAAACAGGCGGTCACAGTGGCGTTCTGCCTTAAGCAAAAAAAACATTATTTCCGCCAGACGGATATATGCGGCTCATTTACGAGCGGGTAAGTGGTGGGGGTAGGCCCTATTCTGCCTCGATACGCTACGACCCGAGCGCGTACACTCACGATAAAAATTGCTGGGTTCGGGCGGCGTGCGTCTGCTAGGTCTGTCTGCCAGCTTCAGCGTCATGATCTTACCGCATTTCGTTCCCCTTTTATTACTAATTACCGATAATTCCCTCTATTGTTAACTTTATCTTTAATTTTACACATTTTACTTTTATTTTGTTTTTGTTCTTTTCTCTGTTTCCTTTTCAATGTATCGCTTATTGTTTTGTTTTTCTGTACCGGTCTTACTAGTTTGCGTTTCTTGTTTTATGCCCTTTAAAGGTCGTGTCTGCCGGTTCGTTTGAAGTTTGTCTATCCTTTCTAGTTACTCTCTTTACCGGTTATTCCTCCTCTCCTTATGATATTCCACAGTGCGCTATTTTTTTATTAGGTGGGGGTTTTTGCTAATGTGACGTACATGTACGTCGCAGTATATGCACATTAATTTGTATTTCTAATCATGAATTAAAAAATTATATTTTTGTATATTAATGTTCTATTTTTATATATTATTAAAAAATTCATATACAACGGAATTTCTAGAACTCGTGTCACTTATTATCTGGTTCAGTCCATGCCGGAGAGCCGGAGAGCGGCCAGATGAAAAACATAGTCCCTGGTGATGCCTTGGCGAAATCACAACCCTTTCGCCGACCGAACTGCTGGCTTTTATGAGAGGTAGTGGACTGGCTTGGGAGTTCCGGGAGTGAGGGTATAAGAAGGGGAGCACAATGGGCCTAGGGCCTAAGTGCGTGCTGCAGGGGAATGCCCCCTACTTCCGTAATAATAACATAGTCTGTATCGTAAATATAATGAATCGTTTTTAATAATAAAAAACCCTATATATTCATAATTATCACCCTTCGGAACAAATGCCATAAAAAAAAAGTAATTTAAAAAATCTACAGATCGTACACAAAGTGCAACTATCTCATGGCATCGAAAATGTAATAAGACATGTCGGGTAATATTGGAAGTACGAATAAGTCGAAATAAAACGTAATGCCCGTTATTAGCCGTATGTCACCTTTCCCTTCCTCAGATCCAGATGGTATTTCCTCCTATGCAATCATTGTGGCAACGGCGTGCGTGTTACCACGTCTCACACATCTAATCAACGTTTGCCTAAGAAATGGGCATTTCCATACCTCCTGGAAGCGAACGTTTGATAGACCGTTACTCAAAATAAATCCCCCTTTGTCCCCTTCCGATACTAGACCGATTGCAAATTTGTGTGAGCTCCCAAAGACCTTTGAGAGGGTAGTCCATGACCAACTGGTTACATATCTGCGCAGTAACAACATTCTGGACGAAAGACAATCGGCCTATCGAACGGGGTTCAGTACTCAGACCGTATTATTATGACTATGCCACGATATTAGGAAAGCTGTTGATGGAAAACAAATCACGATGTTGGTCCGATTTGACTTTAGCGATGTGTTCGACACTGTTGTGCATAAAATTCTACTTTCCAAACGACGTTGCATAGGAGTGTCTAATAGCGTTCTTACCTGGATAAACTCCTATCTACCGCAAGCAGTCCTTGACAATCAAGGTCACTGCTCCAACTAGCTACATACTTCTTCCGGGGTGCCCCAGAGATCTGTATTAGGTCCCCTTCTTTCTCTATATAAATGATGTCGGAACTCACCTAAAACACACACAGCACCTAGTATTTGCAGACGACGCGGAAATTTACTTAAGTTGCTCCCCACATGAGATTGAACTAGGCAATGACAAAGTCACCCATGATGTCGGGGTCATCGCAAGATTCGCCACTAAAAATGGGCTAAAACTTAATCTCTCCAAGTCAAAAGTGGTGATTTCAGGTAGCCGAGGGTTTTCGAACCATCTCGACCTTGACTCATTGGCTCCCATCATGATCCGCGGCACGTCTTTACCGTATGTAAGGGAAGCGCGGAATCTAGGTGTCGTCCTTGGAGCCGACCTAACATGACACCCCCAAGTAGTCTCAATATAGTTAAGTTCTTTCATTCCTGAGTTGAAGTGATTTCGATTGGGCCAATGCTTGCATTAGAAAAGTAGTATTGTATCAAATAAACCGGTGAGAATGCGAACATTAGTATAAGTATGTACATCATAGATTGAGATAGATCAAATTTGAGATTAATATTAATCTCATAATGTATGCCATGTTTGTAGTCCGTTTTCTACAAGAGGTGTTAGAGAGAACAGGACATAACTACTGACGATTTTAAAATTTGCCCCTCAGTTAGGAACTGGGGCATAATAATAAACATCAATCAATCAATCAATCTCTCGACTACATGTCATTCGACATTTTTCAGCTAATCACAGGCATTTAGCATGCCGCAGCTCCCCCACTCTAGTACAACACAGCGGCAGTGGAGTGGAGGTAGCGTTAGTTACGTGTGACATCCACCTCTCAGACTCCTATACCCAGCCAACCTTAACAAACATACATGATTAAAAGCATTTTTAATGCTAGAACCTCATTTACGTACACACATATAGTTCAGAAAGGAGTGGGCGATCATTTGCATTCCATTGATCTGCATAGTTAGGAAGCTCACGCAGATAACAGAAATAATAAGTATGACTGACACTGGCCTCGGACGAAAAAAAAGTTCCCCACCCGGAAGTCTGCCTTATCACGATCGCTGTTCACCATTGTGAAGCTGTTGTAGCTAGAATTGTCATCAAAACATTTTTGTAGGACGGTCAGAGGAATGTGCTCGTTGCGCTTGTATTTTGTGAAATGACGGCCGCGGGTTAAAACGGGAAGGCTCAGCCATCGCGCATAACTTGTTAGCTACGACGCGTAGATGTACGTATGTTCGTGTTAATATAGTACGTAAAACGAGAGGCGAGGACTATAATAATCCGGAGTTGCGCGACAGGGGTCGCGCAGACGTTTGACAGCGTCGCACTGAGCACAATGGCGACCGAAAATAGAGAAGGACAACGTCTCTCTCTCTCTCTCTCTCTCTCTCTCTCTCTCTCTCTCTCTCTCTCCCTCTCTTTTTGTCGAGTAAACATTTTTCTCGAGAATATAGTAAGAACATTGAACAAATTTGCACCGGAAAATATTTTTTAAATTCCAAGCAAGTGGGAGGGGAAAAAATGGTACTCGGAGGACATAAGGATGGTAACGAGTAGAAGAGACAAGGCTTATACAGAAGCAGTGTCTCATGGAACGAAGTATCACTGGCAAAGGTTTAAAGTGGAAAGAAATGCCGTATTTCAATTAATTAGGAAGAAAAAGAAATATTACTATGAAAACATGATTGACACCAATAAAAAAAAACCCGACCAAAATGTGGAAAACCTTGAAGGAAATAATAAAAGGAGTGTCACTGGGAGAAAGTAAGATAGGGTGTATAGATTTCGAAATATTGAATATTAATATGAACGATAGTATGGCTGATAATTTTAACGAATATTATATAAAAAGTGTGCAAGATATATTGAACTCAATATAAACGGAAATCACTGACAGTCCAAACGGATATAAAATAGCATTGGGAGATAGAATGAACAAAGACAAAATAATGGAAAACTTTGCGAATATAAATGTAACCGACTTGGAGAAAGTGGTTATGGAACTCCCGAACAAAAAGGAAGGGATATCGAGTAAAATATTAAAACTGGCATTCGAAGCAATAAAAACGGAATTTGTTGATATAATAAATATGCTGCCTTTGTATGAAAAGGTACTTGAAATAATAGTAAAAAAACAAATTGACAAGCACTTGGAAGTACAAAATCTCTCTCGCTCTCTCTCTTTCTCTCTATCTCTCTGTCTGTCTGTCTCTCTGTCTGTCTGTCTGTCTGTCTGTCTGTCTGTCTCTCTCTCTCTCTCTCTCTCTCTCTCTCTCTCTCTCTCTCTCTCTCTCTCTCTCTCTCTCTCTCTCTCTCTCTCTCTCTCTCTCTCTCTCTCTCTCTCTCTCTCTCTCTCTTTCTCTCTATACGACACCTATACGAGAGTCCGTCAACCAGGGTTACTCTCTCATTCTCTTCGCGTTATAATGTATAACGCGAATGGCCATTAACTTGCAGGACGAATTTCCAGCAAGCAATTAGATGCGCGAGAACGATTGACGCGAGGGCAGAAGCGAAAGGAAAAACATTGAATGTTGCGTGAGTTCCTCCTGCCAACGATCAACCAGGACTCGACGTACATCACGGGGGGCCCGTGTAATCAAGCCGACTGCCCCATGGCGGATCAAGTCCCAGAGGGGATGTCACGGTAATCATTTGTGAAAAATCACGTCATCTGGGTACGTCACATTCAGGGAAGTTTCTGCCTTGTTGGGCCAAAAAATGTTCGATTTGTCACAATTTTTTAATGCAAAAAGTATAAATATAGAATGTTATATTTGGTATGTCGACTAAGCGGACTTTATTGAACATCAAAATATTTTTTACAGTTTGACAATACATGGTGGTGGAAGTGGGAGGAGCCACGTATGTCGGTGTGCGGGCGATGACATTATTCGCTTGCGGAAGTGATAAGTCCCGGACAAACGATCTGAAGCAACAAAATCAAACATATTTTCACTTTGTACAATATTGTGTATAAGTCGAACTAGAATCAAGAAGAAAAATTGAAAAATAACAAAATTGTGAGCTATCGAAGGGGAAATTTAGTTTTTTACCGGAAATGTTTGCAGTTCTTTGTTCAGAAAATAAAAACGTTTGAATATTTTTGGATAATTCTAGTTTGACTAATGAAGACGTTTGTTGTACACGTGCCTGCCAAATTTCGTAACGATTGTTCATCTAAGGCGTGTGGGAGCACTTCCGCAAGCGAAGAATATACCACGTTTTGTCAAACTTTAAAAAATATAATCATGTTCAATAAAGACCGCTTAGTAAACATACCAAATTTCAACATACTATATTTAATATTTTTCGCATAAAAAATTGGTGAAAAATGGAACATTTTTGGCCAAACAAGGCAGAAACTTCCCTTAAGATTTCTTTCTCACGTACCAGGTGAACCGTTGCGTGTATCTTTATTAGGATAATAAATCTCACCTTCTAAATGGGTCAATCCGTGCTGTAATTAGTGTGGTAAATATTGTTGATTCAGATTTCAAACTTTGGGAGACTGAAATTTAAAGAAGAAAAAAACGATTATTTAAAGGATTTTTGAGAACCTCTTTCGTGGATTACTACGTTTCGAAATTTATTTTTCACTGCGCGGTTTATCTTAACTGTTTCTCATGACATTTTTGTATATTCCAAGGCTCGCGATATTTCGATGCCATAAAAAGGAACATTTTTTATGACTACGAAATTGCATGCTTAGTAATTAATTTTTTCATTATATTATTTACATTATTAACAAAGTAATTGTATTTTAATTACTATTGATTATCACAATTTGCATATTACATATAATCTAAATTAATATAATCGACGCTGGAGGATAAGCTGTTGGGGTTCGTCTCCGGTGGTACTTTTATTTAAGGCCATGTGCCACACGCCTCCGACCGCTTCGAAATTTTGAAATGGGAATTCTCCCAAACGGAACAATCAATTGAAATGAAATTTGTTGTGTACATGCAGGACGCTTACTCCGAGAGCATGATTCGCGAAATTTTCCAAAATTTCGAAAAAAAATGTGCAGTTTGTGGTTACCATGCGAAAAACTGTGAATTATTGACCATTGCATCGCATTGTCGTTAATTTGGCGCGAATCATGCTCTCGACAGTGAAAAAGCGCACATTTTGAGCTTTGTTTCACCTGTTTTCATGAACAAATGGTGGAGAAGAAGCATTTTGAAATTTTTACATAAATGTAGCAAATATGTACCAACAAAGCTCAAAATATCAGGTACCGGAGCGAGCGTTCAGTTCATCAGTTTTCTCACTGGCGGCGCGCAGCTCACTTCGACTGTTTTGACCGACCGCGCTCGCCTCCTTCCGGAACAATTAATTTTTTGACAGGTCGAAAGCCGAAGCTATAACCTCGCACATTCGTTCGAATTATACTTCATACGATGTGTGTGATAGAGTGTGATATGGAATGTGAATAGTGGAAATAGTGATAGAATGCAGTTTGTTTTCGTCGCGCTTTGGTGAGTTTTTTTTTGCTGTGAACAACGCCTCAGGACGCCGGCACACCACCGACGAGAAATCCCGACAACGAAATAATCAACGAGAAAACCACCGCGGCCGGTTACACGAAGAAGATCGAGGAAAACACCGGAAGTCAAGGTACGTACGTGCTACAACCTTATAACCTCAATTTACGTACTTTGTAATTTGCCACGATCTTCCCTTGCATTGCTTTCCCGCTCGCCGATGTGTCAAATAGCCAACGGCTCCGATGCAAGAAACCCAAGTTCATTTGCTCTTCGTAGAAATACCTCGGTATTTATTCGTGCAAAAACCGCAGACCGCATATTTTTCATTTCCTGAGCAGTGTGCGACCAAAATGAGGCACGAAATTCAACACCCTTTGCCTACGAACGTTAAACTATCACGTCTCAAACACGGATGATTTGTGGACCTGTGGCGATTCCTCGATAGCTTCACCCTGAGCACCATACTAATACTGGTACCGATACTGTACGCACACACGTGGTAGGTACGGTACCTGGGCTATCATGTAGGAACCAGAACTAATGTAGCATTGGGTTTACCATCTAGATGGACCATTGGATTTATCCACGACAGCAAGCACGTACTGCCGAGGATGAGAAACTGCGTCAATCGTCGCGGCGACAATATACAGTCCCGGTGTCGCGAGGATATCACCGCGGTCTCCATTCTCTCCGAGAGCACCAGCAAAGCTGACCGCAAGGAACAATATCTCGCCATGGATCGCACCACCGATCTGTGCAAGGACTTTCGCTTACGTATGTACGTTTCAAAACGAAGGGCGAGGACGCTAGAGCCTTCTTGCATCTTCTTCAACAGAATTGAATGGTCAACGGTTTCACGTGTTAAGGTAGAACAAGCATGCGCTCTTGATTTTTATAGATTTTGTTCAAATTTTAACCAGACATTGTTCGTATGATTATGCATGTTTCAGTGAAATTTCAGAACAGTCGACTATTTAGATTCGGAGATAATGGGTTTTAGAATTTCAACTTTTAACACTGCAGGGTTTGCATTGAAATTTAGACAGAGTAATTTTCCGTAACAAATATTTGTCCTCTATAAAAAGACACAAGGCAATAACATAAGCAATATGAAATATTAATGTTTATAACGCAAATATTTCTTTTTACGTTAAAAGTTTCTAACTTTAGGAACACGATAATTATCTTTTTTCTCGACATATTGACCAATACTGTTGTACGGTGTTGCATGATGACTTCTTATTATAGAGGACAAATATTTTTTACCGAGAGTTATTCTGTCGTTACTGAACGTCTTTAGCAAACCGAATAGTAAAGACAATCCAAACTTTTTTCACTCGTTCCCTAACTAGTTTGCTATCTAATCATAATTTTTCGTCAAAATGAATAACCCAAAAGAATGGTACGCCGAATTATGTGACCTGATTTTCGGCCAATGCAGACCCTGCAGTGTTAAAAGTTGCTATTGAAAAATCCATTATCTCCCAATCTAAATAGTCAACTGTTCTTAAATTTCACTCAAACTTGCATGATGATATGAACAATGTCTGGTTAAAATTTGAACAAAATCGATAGAAATCAAGAGCGCACGCTCGTTTTATCATAAGGGCTTACACCACTGTAAACGTCAAAACTTGAGTGATATTTCGCGATTTTTTTTTGTAGGACAAATAAGAGACTATTAATATTCAAGGATGTTATTAGTCTTATCTTCGAGTGACCAAAATGAAATGTATATTAAAAAATTATGCCAAAAGGTGAGGCTGGAGCTATTCTGGAGAGGCATGTTGAATTTGAGACGCTCTGCGGCACGCAGTATAGCTGACCCAAATTCGATTTTAGAATAAAATATATAAATTTCTATTAATTTACACGAGTATAGCTAGAGAAATACGTAGAGGATTGTGAAAATATTAATGTTTGTGTAATTGGAGAGCATTAGACCAAAAACTTAATTTTCGACAGAAAAAAAGGACAATCATTTCGTAATAACTAATGTTATAACTAACTCATAGAAAGTCCCGTACGTATTCCTCTTTGGAATGTTATTTTAAACATGTACTCAAAGTTTGGAGTGAAAATAATGAAATTTTTTAAAGTTATGCTGCGTGCCATTTTGAAAAATTGTGTTTTGAGAAAAACCAGCGTAACGCAGAGTTTCTTCTTCGTTCCCTGGTGGACTATGGACAAAATATTTCCGATGAAACTTTTCGCGGAGAATAAGCCACTGTCCGGGCTGAATCTCCGTCGTCTGATGACATCAGCACCGTACCCATACCTTCGTGAAGCGAGCGGTAGACAAAGTGTATATGAATCGTGGTCGAGGTATTTGTTTAAATTTATTAAAACGGACGGTAAGATGTCACCACCTTTCCACAGGGCAAGTCTTTAGCAACTCGGAAAGCCTAAAGTTGAATTGTTGTAAAAAATTATTGAAAACTTTCAATTTTGGGTAAGTCAGCATTTTATTTCAAATTTGTTCAGGTCAAAATGACGCAGTGTGTCAAGGAAGGAGAACACCACCGTCACTGCCCATTTTCGACCGTTTTTTGAAGATTTTTTTTAAAGAAACCAATAAAATACGTGGTCAAAAGAACTTTTAGGCGTTATCAGGTATATATTGAAGTATGTAAAAAGAGTTTATTTATCAAAAGAATAGAAAATCGCGGTGCACGAGTTGCTATAGCACTATTGGTTTTCAGTTAACCCTCTCCATACTGTTGAAGCTTACATCGTTGGGACGCAACGGAAGCTCTTGCTTACATTTTATTTTTTATATTTTTATTGTTATAGAAAATCTTTATTTTAAAGATTTATATTGTAATTCGCTAAATAAACATCGTAAAAAATGGTTAGAAGATTTTTGTGAGCAAAGTTTGCCAAAATAAATTAAAGGAATTCACGAATATTAATTTTCGTTGCGTTCCAACGACACAAACTTCAACCTCATACTCTCTCTCTGCGGAACGCAGTACAACTATCGTTAATTTAATCCTGGAACTAAGAGCGAAATATTTTCGTTAATTATGTTAGTTTTAGAAGTCAAATACGGGCAAAAATTTCAAAATAATTTTTAAAAAATCGTAATGATGAAAAAAAGTTCGTGTTTTCGACCATAATTTTGATATACTACTCCAAAAAATTGGAGGAACAGAAAAGTTCTTCTTTTTTTTGAGTGTTTTTTGAAGCGCTGTATCTATGAGAAAAATGGTCGCATCGAGATAAAAAAGAAAAGCCTTCGAAGCTTCAAGTTTCTAGTTTCCCGATTTTTTGGCAACTTTTTTTTGTGAGCTGCGGTTTTCGCGCTATCATAAGAATAGCGGAGGAAAATAATTGCCAAATTTATTATTTTTTTTTTCAAGGGTTCACGGGCTAGTTAATTTTTTTCCCACGTAACTCAATGTACAGGTCAGATAGCTTGTTGATTCAGCTTTAATTTGGTTTTTTGTCTCTCTACGTCAATTTTTTGCTGAGATATCCGCCTTTAAATGAAACAAGATCCTTTTGTCTTTGAAAATCGATATCTTAGCAACCAATGATTGCAACGGGGATTAAAGGGCAGCTTTGAAAACTTGAATAAATTTCCTACCAGCCCCTTTCGTTGATCTTTCAGAAAAATATTTTTTCACTCTCAACATTAATTTGAAAAAAGGACAAAAAGTGACTTTTTATAGTTTGTCAGTAAATCTACTACTACTTTAAAAATATTGATGGAAACACTAATGTTGTCGCGTTTTTTTTTTCAAGCGTAATGTAACCCCAATAGCCCTGTTAATTTTCAAATAGATTCATCGAACTGTTTTTCCGGACTGATTGATCAATGTTTTACAGAACAATGGAAGCCACAAGTGTATTGTTTCTAAACGTCGTGTAATCATCATCAAAATGGAAAGACCAATTTTCTTCGACTTTTTTCACAAATTTGCACTAGTCTCTTGTTAAATTAAAAAAAAAGAAATTCATAAAATTTCAATTTTTTATAAATATTTCTTTTAACTTTGTAAAACATTTCAGGAAACAATACTGACTCTTTTTTTACCCGATTCGGCTTTTGCGCACTATATTTTCACTCATGTTTAATTTCATTAATTAAAAGTTGATAACCCCAAACTGTATTCAATAGTCGATCTGAGAACATTTATGCGATTAACTCTTGATATTTTCTACGAACGTTATTAGGGTTCCAGAAAATAGTTTTTTTTTCAAACTAGACATGAACAAAAATTGAAAAACGTTACAGTTTACAAAAACTTTAGATTAATTTATTTACCGAAACGTAGAAAAAAATTACCAAAAAAAATATTAGTTAAAAAAATGTTAATTGGTTTTTTCTTTAAAAAAAAGATCAGTTTTGGAAGAAATTTTTTTTTGTAACCTTAATAACCTTCGCAGAAAATATCGAGAATTAATTTCATACAAGTTCTCAGATCGACTAGTGAATACAGCTTAGGGGTTTCAACTTTTAATTAATGCAATTAAAGATGAGTGAAATTATGGTGCGCAAAGGTCGAATCGTGTAAAAATGAGTCAGTCTTGTTGCCTGAAATGCTTGACAAATTTCAAGAAAAAAAATTGAAATTTTTCGAATTTTTTTTTTCTTGACTTTAATAAGCAACTAGGTCAAAGTTGTGAAAAAAAAGTCGAAGAAAATTGGTTTTTTCATTCTGATGATGATTACACGATGTTTAAGAACAATACACTTCTTCCTTTGTTTTGTAAAACTTTGATGAATCGAACCGAAAAAATGGTTCGATGGATCAAATTGAAAATTTTACAGGGCTATTGGGGGTACATTAAGCAGAAAAACAACGGGGCAACATTAGTTTTTCCATCAATACTTAAAGGATTGTACATTTACTATAATATATAAAGTAATAGTACAGTTACTGAAAAACCAAAAAAAGTTAGTTTTGGGTGCTTTTTCAAATGAATATTAATGGTGAAAAAATGTTTTTTTTTTTCTAAAAAACAACGGAAGGGTCGTGTTGGAAATTTATTTAAGTTTTCAAAGCTGCCCGTGCAATCATTGTTTGCTGAGATAATGGTGATCGACGACAAAAGGATCTTTTTACATTCAAAGTCGGATATCTCAGCAAGAAATTGTCGTGGAGAGACAAAAAAACCAAATAGAAGCTGAATAAACAAGCTAACTGACCTATACATGTATTTAACTGAAATAACATTCTCGAGCGCGTGGACCCTTGAAAAAAAAACCCAAAAAATTTGGAAATAAATTTTCTCTCCTTATGTTTTATTATTGCGCGATTACAGTAGTTCACAAATTTGTTTTGACGACAGATCTCGAAACTAGAAACTTGAAGCTTCATAATGCTTTTTTTCATCTCGATGCGACCATTTCTCACATTGATACAGCGCTTCAAAAAACACTTTTAAAAAATTGAAGAAATTGGGTTGGTCGAGGGGACGAAAATTGTTCAAGTTCTGCTGCGTCCCGATTTCGAAAACGTGGTTTGGAGAAAAACGTGTGTGAAGTTAACGGTTAGGCGATAGACCTGAAGAAGTTTTGTTTCCGTAATCTAACGCCACCTTTTGGTCGAAAATAAAACTATTTTTAGTCGGTGAATTTATCCTCATAGATAATAGGCTTACAAGAGTTGAGAATTGCGACTACCGGCATGGCACCGCCGAAGACGCTTTGGGGGCGTCCATTAATGGCGTGAGGCGTTTAGGGGGGGGGGGGGGTCGAGCGAAATCTCACCCAATCTCACGTGGGGGAGAGGGGGGCTTCGGCAAAAATCACGTAATTTTAGTAATTACATAATTTTTATCACGTAGGGAGTCTCCCTACTACTTTATATGGTGGAGTAAATGGTTCTACAACCGCAGTTACTTCTACTACAATTTATTTTCCGTGAACGTATACATTTTGAAAAACCTCACGAGAGATTAGGGGAGGGGGGAGGGGGTCGAGCAAAATCTCACATCTCACCAGGGGGGGAGGGGAGGGTCGAAAAATCGCCTCACGTAATTAATGGATGCCCCCTTTTCAGCGCCGGACACTCTCCTATAAAAATAGCTCGAAAACCACTTTAAAACTGTTTTTTTCGGCTATAAAAGAATATTCATCATATTTTTGGAGGTTATAAGGACTTTTTAAGTGTTTCCAAAAAAAAGATTTTTCGGAAATTTTCCACCGGTGTCCTCCTTTAAACATATCGCGATCGTAAAATTTGACCGCTCTTCTGTAGGGCGAGACTCCTGCGATCGTCATTGCTAGAAAATTCGATCCTTGGAGGAACCTGCCGAAGATAAATCCCGGCAGAAAGAAAAAATTCTAAACGTATTTATTTTAACAACAATTATAATATTTTACCACTCTTTCGCAAAGTGAGACTCGGTCGATCTCGTTCGCTCGCGAATTTGTTCGGCCGCAGCCAACCTGCCGAAGATAAGCCATGGCAGAGAAAAAAATGGCGAACGCAATTGTTTAAACAAAGAGCATTGTAATTTTTTTTAAGTTTCCAAGGATTTTTGTAAAGTGCCTCCAACAAAATGATTTTTCGAAAATTTTACACCGATGACCTCTAAACAATTTGCGATTGTAAAATTTTACCGCTCTTCTGTAGAGCGAGACTTCTCCGATCGTCATTGCTAGAAAATTCGATCTCTGGAGAAACCTGCCGAAGATGAATTCCGGCAGAGAGAAAAAATGCTAAACGATTTTTTTTCAGCACAATTAGAAATAATTTAGCAATAATAAAATTTTACCACTCTTTCGCAGAGTGAGACCCGGTTGATCTCGTTCGCTCGCGAATTTGGTCGGCCGCAGACAACCTGCCGAAGATAAGCCATGGCGGAGAAAAAAATGCCGATCGCAATTGTTTAAACAAAGAGCATCGTAACGTTTTTCAAGTTTCCAAGGATTTTTTAAAAGAGCTTCCAACAAAACGATTTTTCGAAAATTTCACACCGATGACCTCCAAACAATTCGCGATAGTAAAATTTTACTGCTCTTCTGTACAGCGAGACTTCTCCGATCGTCATTACTAAAAAATTCAATCCTTGGAGAAACCTGCCGAAGATGAATTCCGGCAGAGAGAAAAAATGCTAAACGTATTTTTTTTGCAGCAATAATAAAATTCTACGACTCTTTCGCAGAGTGAGACCCGGTCGATCTCGTTCGCTCGCGAATTTGGTCGGCCGCAGACAACCTGCCGAAGATAAGCCATGGCAGAGAAAATAATGCCGATCGTAATTGTTTAAACAAATAGCATTGTAAAATTTTACAACTCTTTTGTAGAGTGAGTCTCGAACGATCTTGATCGAGACTCGAGATATTAGCAGAGATTGAATTCGTCGACGATGAGCGACATCGAGATGCCAAATAGTCTTTGAGCTTATTTGTTTAAATTAATTAAAAAAGAATGGGAAGATGCTAGCACCCTTCCACCATACGAGTCTCTAGCAAACCCCGTTTGCTAGAAAGTTCAACCATAAAGAAATTTCCACCGATGACCGCCGTCGACAAAAAAATCGATTCGAGGGCATTTGTTTAAACAATGCGCGATCGCAAAATTTCACCGCTCTTTCGTAGAGCGAGGCTGGCGATCTTGATTATTCGAGAAGCTGACCAGCAAAAATGCTGCCAAATATGAACCCTGGCAGAGATAAAAATGCTGAACGCATTTGTTTAAATAATGAGCATTGTAATATTTTACCACTCTTTTGTAGAGTAAGTCTCGAGCAATTTCGGTCGCTCAAAATTTTGGCAGGGATCGATATCGTTAACGATAAGCGGCATCGATGTTACAAATTGTGCTCGAGCTTATTTGTTTAAATGATATAAATAAGTATGGGAAAATGCGAGTCTTTTGGTTGCGGCCATCGTCGAAAAAAATCGATTCGATGGCTGCATATACAAAGTAAAATGCAACAAAGTTTCACCGCTCTCCTGCCGAGCGAGCGCATGCTTCCAATACAAGCATACCATGGTCGCTACGCATAGTTGTATGAATTGTGTGATACACACATAGACGTAAGGTGCTTGCGTACGACCGAACGGCGTGCGAGAATGTATTCGATCTTTCTCCACGCGGTTGCCGCGGCGTAGCAAACACACACACATACGCGCGCGCTCAGCGATCGCCGTCTATTTGGCTTCGACTCTTCGCCTCAGTGCGAAGCATCGAGACCGAATTCGCGATTGCTGCGCTGTCCGTCGGTAGCGACTCGTAGCTAAAAACTACGAGATTTGCGCTACCGACGTAACGAAAGGCCGCGTCGAAATTTTCTGGCGTGTGGCACATGGCCTTAAGCCGATTGAATTTAAACTTGGTAGTAATATTGATAACATTACCACCTCCTATTTGACGAGATTTGTTTCAGAGAACTTAGAAAAAAATCTTTTTTAATCCGAATGTTACAGATATTTCACGCAAAATGTTGTTTTTTTCTGTAAACGCCAGTCTCTTAAATTTACATTTTCTTCGTTTTAGTTACTGTCAAATAGAAAGTGTACATGTTCTAACTGAAAAAATGATTTAATTTTGTGCAAATTAAAGCTACACTGCACGCCGAATCGCAACTCCCACGGCAACCTTCCTGGAACACTCTGCCCACAGCTCCGCCATTTTGATGATAAATTAATTTTAGAAAATTGTTTTGTACCTATACTTAAATATACAATTAAAGCATACCTATAATTTTATAAACCTAGAATAATTATTCCTCAGTTTAAAGAATCCTGAGTAAAGAGTTCTTTTTATTCAATTACGAAAACGCATCAACTGCATGAGATATCTGTAGATTCTCCAGTCGGCGTTTAAGATTTACAATGATATTATCTCTACTAAGTATTTATACATAGTAAATGTTGATATTTACTCAATTGTCAAATTTGAAAATCTCTTCAATGTTCGCAGTGAAATAGCTTTTTTTTATAAAAATTGCGACAAAGGAAACAGTTCAGTTTCTCAAACTATTTCTTTATGCTTGCTTGGGTGAAAGTTAAATAAAATTTATGCGATTATCTGCATGCAACTATTTCGGATCTATTTTTTTCTGAAGGCGGTCGACGGCTCAGCGGGCTGGAGGGCACGGTCGTCGAAAAAAGTATTCGGGCATATTTGTTCAAACAGTTTAAAACCGCAAAACTGCGCTGGATAGCTGTCGTCTAAAAAATCATTCGAGTCAAACCTATTTTTTCAAACAGTTTAAAGTCGTAAAATTCGACCGCTCATATGTAGAGCGAGTCTCTAGCGATCCTTATTGCTAGAGAATTCGCCCCTTGTAAAAACCTTCCGAAAGCAAAAGTCGACGGAGAGAAGAAATGCTAAATTGTTAATTATTTGACCAATAAGTTTCACCGCTCTTTTAGCGAGTGAGTCTTGAGCGATGCCGCTCGCTCGAGAATTTGGCCGAAATCAAATTTATTGAAGATAAATGACATGGAAAATATACAAGCTGCTCAAACCTATTTGTTAAAAAAAAATCAATGGCATACTTTACCGCTCTTCTATAGAGCGAGTCTCTAGCGATTTCCAATGCTAGAGGATTTGATCCTCGTAGAACCTCCCGAAGACAAAAGTCAACGGAGAGAGAAATTCTGAATTATTAATTGTTTAAACAATACATTTCACATTTTACAATACATTTTAGCGAGTGAGTCTCCAGCGATTTCGTTCACTCGATAATTTGGCCGATATTGAATTCAACAAAGACAAACGGCATCGAAAATGAACATACTGCTCAAACCTATTGGGCGTACAACTTAATTCGGTCGGTTTTTTGCTTAAAATACGCACTTATTTGAATAATAAAATGAATTAATACATTAATCAAAATATTGTCCATCGCTACCCACTACTTTTGCCCATCTTTCTGGTAATTTATGAATTCCGTCGCGGAAGAAGCGTTCATATTTTGAAGCCAAGAATGAATCGAGCCAATTTTTGATACCCTGTTGTGACGTGGAGCGTATACCAGTCAAAGCGTTCTACATCCATCGAAACAAATGTTAGTCGGAAGGGGCAAGGTCTGGGCTATAAGGCGGGTGAGTCAGAATTTCCCACCCGCTATTTTCCTAATAGTTTTTAACCACAATAGCAAGCTGAGGCCGAGCGTTGTCATGTTGAAAGATTATAGACTCGTGTCTGGTCGCATATTCTGGACGTTTTTCGGCTGTAGCTCGCTTTAAACGGATCAATTGTTGCCTGTAGAAGTCTCCCGTGATGGTTTGACCAGCATTCGGTGCACGGAAAAAAAAGAAATAGCGAAAATCACAGTATAAACCGCATAAGAAACAGGGTGCCATATTTCATTTTACAATAAAAGAGAGTAATGTAAATCCTGTCCTACAAAAATGACGAATTTTCCTGTACACACTGACATTTTTACAGTTACACTGGCTTATTTACAGTTTAGTATTGTGAATACATCGGTGTTTCCAGTAAAAATATTCAACTGTAAAATTTACATGAGATCACTGATTTTTATACTGCACGCAAACTGCAAGGGTTACAGTGTACACTGTATTGAGTACAGAGTGATTCATTAAATTCTACAGTGTGGCACGGTAGTTTTACTCTTCTTTCGACAGTTCGTGACGTTATCTGTGCACTCTGAGATTTTTACAGTTACACTGGTTTATTTGCAGTTTGATATTGTGAATACATGAGTGATTTCAGTAAAAATATTCAACTGTAAAATTTAAATGCGATCACTGATTTTTATACTGTACGCAAATGAGGCACGAGGTGAGGCACGAGGCCAGGACACAAAGCATTGCTAGTTAGTAGTGCGTGGTTGATAGGATGCGAACATTGAAATTTGTGCGACATAATTCAAGAAATTATAAAAAAGGGAGAATTATTTACAAAAAGGTACGTTCTTGTGTATGTGACTGATTATTTTATATTTTCTACACATGTTTTTCAAACTTCTTTTATATAAACTTTAGATAAACTTTTTTTTGTGTGTCTTCATAAACTCTGTCGATATAACTGCTGCATTCATTGTACATAATACAGATTAAACAACTGTCAAATTACAAGTTTTGATAAATTTATATTACAGTGCTGAACTGTCAAAATTTACTTTTGACTACACTGTATTTTGGACTGTGTGTTCCGGTAAACGATACAGTAGAGTGGTTCGAGTCCAAAGAGGACAGTATAGGAACTGTGATCATTTACTTTGAGCACACTGTATTTTGAGCACTGTATTTCAGTAAATATCGCTGTGAAATCGCTCGTTATTTTACCGTTATTTTATCGTTATTTTACCGCTCGTGTATAGAGCGAGTCTCTAGCGATTTCTATTGCTAGAGTATTTGAACTTTGTAGACCCTCCCGAAAACAAAAGTTGACGGAGTGAAGAAATGCTAATTTGTTAATCGTTTAACCAATAAGTTTCACCACTCTTTTAGCGAGTGAGTCTTGAGTGATTCCGTATGCTCGAGAATTTGGCCGAAATAAAATTTATTGAAGATAAATGGCATCGAAAATATACACGTTGCTCAAAACTATTTGTTAAAAAAAAAGCGAATAGCATACTTTACTGCTCTCCTTTAGAGCGAGTCTCTAGCGATTTCCATTTCTAGGAGATTCGACCCTCGTAGAACCTCCCGATTACATACATTTTACAATACATTTTAGCGAGTGAGTCTTCAGCGATTTCGTTCGCTCGAGAATTTGGCCGATATTGAATTCATCGAAGAACGGCATCGAAAATGAACACACTACTCAAACCTATTTGTTTAAATAATTTGAAATCGCGTTGTTTTACCGCTCGTGTATAGAGCGAGTCTCTAGCAATTTCTATTGCTAGAGTATTCGACCTTTGTAGAACCTCCCGAAAACAAAAGTTGACGGAGAAAAGAAATGCTAAAGTGTTAATTGTTTAATCAATAAGTTTCACCACTCTTCCAGCGAGTGAGTCGTGAGTGATTCCGCACGCTCGAGAATTTGGCCGAAATCAAACTTATTGAAGATAAATAAAATGATCGAAAATATACACGCTACTCAAACCTATTTGTTTAAAAATAAAGGAATCGCACACTTTGTCGCTCTTATATAGAGCGAGTCTCCAACGATATACATTGCTAGAGGATTCAATCCTCGCAGAACCTCCCGAAGACTGAAGTCGACGGAGAGAGAAATGCTGAATGCTTTTAGCGAGTGAGTCTCCAGCGATTCCGTTCGCTCGAGAATTTGGCCGATATTGAATTCATCGAAGGCAAACAGGATCGAAAATATGCATACTGCTTAAGCGTATTCGTTTAAACAATTCAAAATCGCGTTATCTTGCCGCTCTTCTATAGAGCGAGTCTCTAGCGATCTCGATTGCTGGAGAAATCAGATGAAATCGAATTCAGGAACGATACGCGTCGTTCAGAAGATGAGTGATAAAGATGAGTCAATAATGATAATAACTTTGACTTGAATTAAACGAGTTACTGGACACGCGAAGTCCCTGCTCAATTTCTCGACCCGTTCAAATATTTTATATTTAATCAATTCAGTAAGGTGGGCGCCAGCCGTTCTCGAGCAACGCGGCCGACCGCGTACGCGAAGGATTCAAACACAAAAAAAAGTAAACAAACGCTAGCTCGTATTGTTCGCATGAGACTCGCTAGAAGGTCAATGGGTATCTCGGGGTATCGGGGACAGACGGGGTTCTCGAACGCCTCTTATCAAATGGACCACGACTATTACACCCTTTATTTCGTTTTACACGAATCAATACCGCGTACCAAAAAAAAGGGAGATAGCAAAATACTTATTGCTCGGTCCAACCTTTCGCAATGTCTTCTCGCGAAAGGTGTCATTCGGTTCGGTAGACGGCCGTGGCTACGCGACGCCGACCCGCGGCAACGCGCGCGCGAGAGAAATTTTCTCAAGGGGCAACGGGGATCCGCCACGGCACCTTCTCACATATTATTCGCGATCATTTTCAGCTATAATACCCGATTCATCTCGGATCTGAAACTACGAATTCTCTTTTATTCGCAATTTGTCGTTTTGACTATTTTACTCGAGCCTATTGCTCGGATTGACTCGCATTAATTTTACGATTCTTATTCTATTTTACACAATTTTTCGTGGCGACGCGCACGGAAAAGGGACGTCGGTTTGGGGATTCACACGGGAAGGGGTGAAACGGAACGATTCTAAAGTCGCCCGTGCGACACATTTCTCCGGACAAATATTACGTGGCTCTCCCTGTCCGCTCTCGCACAATAAGAAAGGAGAAAAGACTTGCAGGTTGCGCTGAGAATTCTTTCTCAATCATTTCGACTAGGAATGCTTTCCTTGTGTCCTCGTCTCTATTCGACTCTCTTTTTCCTATGCCGGGCCTCGCGATCCATCTCATCCTTCGCTGACCACGCTCGGAGACTTAATATCGGACCCACGGTCTTATGAACAGGTCTGGGCACTCCCATATACTTTGCATAGGCCGTCGTGTGACAAAAAGTGAGGCTATTTAAGTTCCGAAACGGGCCACACTACTTGAAGCGCTAGTATCGGAGCGGCCGATTGTGGCACAGAGAGCGATATACTAGCGCATGCGTACTGTCTTCATGGTTGTAATAAGAATACATCCTTTACATAATTACATATGGCATTTATCATAGAAACTTACTTGTGCGATAATTTGTCCATCTCCGTCTTTATGAATGAAGTGGCGCACAATGTTGGATTGATTAAAATGCTTCTCGCATATGTTGTGCGTTGTTTTTAATTAATTTATGAGTGCCGGTACTGCCTTCACCCATTTTTCACGCAGTATAGGATCTTTCAGGCATTGCAAAATTTCGACTTCAATTATCAATTCACTTGAATTATCGGTTCACTTCAATAAAAGACACTTCAAATGAAATAAACATTTCCACTTCTATTGGCCGTCGGTGTACAGTGTGGTAAGGTGGCGACGAGGTTATACGCAATATACTAGCGAACACAACAACACTGATATATATAAGCAAATCGGCCGCTCCGACGCTAGCGTCGTGGCGGAATTTGGAATTCAATTGGCCTCACTTAGTGTCACATGATTTTAGCCTCTGTGCCCAGACCTGTTTATAAGACCGTGATCGGACCACGCCGGCCGGCTTCCTCGTCTCGCCCGATTCCTCGCTGGACGACGGACCTCCCATCGATCTTCTTGCTCGATCGTTGTGGCTCGCTCTTCCGGCCGATCTCCTCGATTGATTTTCTCTCTCTCCCGAGTCGTTGAGCGCCCCGATCGGTACGGCGCTCGCCCGCCCTGCCGCGCAAGAGCTGCAGTCTCTGCTGACGCGCGGTGGGCCGGAGACTCGGAAGATGGCAGCAGGATGCCCTCGGATGGCGAACCGGATATTCCTCGTCGTCGAGTTGACGGCCGGGCCGACGTGGCCCCAGTCGACGGTCCGCGTGGTCCTTTCGCGCTTGTCATTAAAGGGGTACGGGAAGGAACGGGGGGGGGGGGGGGGTGGTGTCGCGGATTCTATACAATAAAACTCTTAAAGCTAGCTTAAAATTAACAAATAAATTTCATGTGAAGGTGCGTGGCGGAGATTAAGCCCGAGCGTGGTCACGCGGGCTTTTTCTCGAAACTCTTTGTGACGCAACGTCACAATATATATATATATATATATATATATATATATATATATATATATATATATATGCATGTGTGTGCGTGAATTGTTCCTTCACATCATTATTAATTAATTCGATCGCTCTTTCGCGAGAGCAATGATCAGGCAACCATTTTTGCTAGACACTGCACGCAGAGCAGATTCACGCCTCATGATTGGTCTCAAGCATAGAAGCGTACCACGGTCGTCTAAGACTAGGTGTGTGTATCGATTGATATCACACATTCAGCCAATGTTTTCGTTACGTCCGAACCGCGTGCGAAAAGGTCACTTCTTTCTTTCTGCACGTGGCCGGCGTAACGGATTCACACACGCGCAGCAATCGTCGCCTATCGGGCCTCAACTCTTCGGCGTAGCGCCTGGCGTCGAGGCCCTATAGAAAACGTGTGCTGCGCCATCGGGCGGTAGTAAGCGGCGACTCGTAGCTAAAAACTGCGAGCTCTGCACTACCGCCGTGACGGGAGGCCGGATCGATATTTTCCAGCGTGTGACACATCGCCTTAAATATACCAGCTAAAATGTAATAATAGACCAATAAAATATTTACAACACAAAAGATTATTTATAATTTCCATTTCAGATAAATTCTACTTCACCTTTTATGTGAACAAAATGTAATTCCCCATCGCACAACTATACACAATAAAAATTTGTTACCAACCCTCAACGGTTAATTCCCCTCTAATGCGTGTCCCCGTAAGCTTGAGAGGATCATTAATTGATGCGATCAATTGGAAACGACTATAAATGAAGTACGACCGAGTCGGCGTCGCTCGGAGCGACTAACGATGAATTAATGCCCCCCCCCCCCATCCCATCCCTATCTCTATTTCTCCATCACATCCGACAAATAACTCGAATAGGAATGTGGATACGGACGCTTGCCTAGCTCCGGTTGACCGTCTACCGATCCTATAGGGTTGAACACTGCGAGTGAATGACGTGCGACCCCTTATTAATCATCGCTTTGTCATAGGACGCGGCGTCGGGGTCTCTCTTCGTTCCGAGAACGCGCACGAACTCACCCTCCTGCTGGTGACCACTGGACGGCTAAACATGACGTTTTCAGCCAATAACCTTCCACCTACGCCAGATCGTAATCGCCGATTAAGGTGCAAAGAGCAAAAGAACGAATTCTGTCTGGCAAATTCTTCGTATGTGTGGATAGATCTTCGTGGTGTTAGAATGCTGATTTCGTCACTCATTGAATGACTCTTTACTTTTATGCTTCTTGGAGGTCTTGGAGGCAAATTCCATCACGGGAGTGAAAAGCTTTGTACCTCGAGACGCGTAAAAAAGTTATTCCTTCCCCTTCTTTTTTTACGAAATGTAGATGCAGAAAAGTGTCTGCGTTCCAGGAAAAAAGTCATTTGGAATGAGTTTGCACAAATACGTCAAAGAGGGCTAATTATAGAGACAAACGCGTATGTTCAGCCTCTTGATAGTGTCCGATCTTGCATAATTTCTAATAGTAAGTGTTGCCTTCATAAACTGGGTTGACAACGTCGTATTTGAATTCGATGGATTGAACATAACAAAAGGTGAGTAGGGTTAGCGTGCCAGGAGCCTATCAGTCACACTGCCATTGTCATTTTGTTGTAAGTAAGTTTGAAGTGCAGGGGAAAACGGTGAGCTAGAACAGCAACTCGCCGGTGGGTTGAACACGAAGGGGCTGTGGCAACATTTCTACTTGTGTGCGGTCGATTTATATAGGTTTCGGCTACTATTTCAGATGCTGGGCTGGACCTACTAAACTAGATCACGTCATCATTGGATGTTACAACATCCGAGTAGAACATTTTCTTTTTTACTCCCTAGCTGAGCCTGCGTGGGTAGCCTTCGTGAAGACTAACTCTATGTAGGAAGGGACTAATCCTACGTTACGAAGATATCACATTTATACGTGTTACTACAGCAAGGGATAAAAACATCACGAGTGTCACTTCTTCCTGCATGAACAGTCTTCGAAAAGCGTAGTCCTAACGGACACTGATTTATGCAGGATAAAAAGTTCAGCTAGTTTCATATCGAAGCTTTGCACGAAAGCAGTAAATGACTACTATTCAGCGAGCTGTACTCAGTGGCATCAAACAGTTGACAACACCATCGATATCCAACCCACAAAAGTTCGTGGGTCCAACCCACTGATAAGGAAAGGTCGCGAGGTGTCCCCCTCCGATTTCGATGAAATTTGGCATGCTTGTAGAATGGGTAAAAATAGGCAACACGTATTTTTTTATATCGGTAGAACTCAATTTTTAACGGGCGAAACGCCCCTAGAAAATGGGAGTATTCTTCGTTTTTCGGCGATAATTTCTTAACTGAACAAAATATGAAAAAACCTCCAAATCACAACAAGGTTTTATTTTTTGAGTACTATATATTGAAGATGAGAACGGTGAAGATAACGATAAATTTCATATTGTTTATTGTATAAATCAATTTTTTTATGCGTATTTTCGAGAAGTTTTAACCGATTTGGCTGTAAATTTGCATACATGTAGAAGATAGAAAAGTACCGGGAACGTCTTTTTTGTTTTTCCGATTGCTCACAATTAAGGGATTGACTCTGCCCATCGATTTTTAGCCAAGAGTATCGTGTAATCAGGTAGCCTTCTGCGATTTCAGGTTGAATTCACGTCAATAAAACCTCGTTCTATAACGCGATTGCATATTTGTGTAAATTACGCTCGCTCGACCCGCTCTTGCCTCTCTCTCCCGAGGAAAACACTTGAGGTTCTCACCTTCAGTTCAAGTGAGTTACAATGTAAGTACAATGAGTCTAAATATTCGATACCAATTTTCTCGTTTTGTCAGAAAGCCACATTTAAGGGGTCAAACGCAGTCTTGAAAACTATTTCTCTTTCTATAATTTGTGAACAGGCTAAGACAAAAATAAAGTTCAAAGGGAAAAATGTTGTATTCATGGACTGCTAGACGTTCATGATAATAACGATGAATATAACAACAAATGGCGCATTGTTTATTGCAATAATTCGTTAATAAGTGGTGAAAATCGCTCTTTAATTTTCCGCTAATACGGGCACCGAAATAGGTAAGGCTTTCAAAATCATGGACTTCCTTGTTGCCCATGAAAAAGTAGCCGAAAAGTGGGTGCTCGAAAACATGTTATGGTCTAGCTGCAACCCTTTTTTCTCCTATACCGGTCTTTGTCATCCAATTCCTCCAACTACGACCACCAGATTGATATCGTTGTCTCTCATTCCCTTTTCACGCTGTCTGTCTTACACTCATAACTCCGCCTCACTGCCTTCAACTTATCCATATACCTTATACATGCACCCAGGCACCAAGGGCTCGGTGTGCTCATCGACTGCGAAACTTGGTCGGCAAAGAATTAATCGCCCGAAAAAACTATCCTCGAACGTGAATAATTGCACTTTCGAGTTGTCCCAGTGAACCCGTTATCCACAATCGAAGGTGCAAATATAAATAGGTTTTAGAAAAATGTGAAAGATCATCGCTTAATTGTTCTTAACGGTACATTTTTGTCTCCTTGGATTTTTTTTATTCACCGTTAAAAATTATTTTTATTATCGCCGAAAACGACAAGATGGTGACAGAAGCCTGCCTGCGTCGTACAGTTCGATAGAATTCCATGTCTTATTTCTCGCAATGGATGCCATTAGTGCTGAAGGATCACTGCGTGAAAAAGCCCTCCAAGAAGCAGTCTGACACTCGACGTAAAGTTGGAGTTTAAACCTGGAATTGAGAACTTTCTCTAATTACGGCCCCCTTCTCTCTCTCTCTCTCTCTCTCTCTCTCTCTCTCTCTCTCTCTCTCTGTATCAATAGCACGGTCTTTACCTTGCCTCTTATTCATTAGAATCTATCATTGCGTGTATTCTCGCTCCACCATTCTCTCGACGCTTCATGGTTCAACTGCAACGACATTTCTCGTCGTTTCGCTCCTTGGTTTCTCCATCCCTCGATAAAACTGAGACAAAGACAGACGGAAAGTGAGAGAGGGGGGAGGGGCATTGACGGGATAAGAGAGTCAATGCGTCTCACAGAAGCCGTCGTGAACTAGTGACTGAAGGTAAAACTAACTGTAACGTCGTAACCGGTATAACTGCATTAGCGTACCACTCGTATAAATTAACCAGGAATCTCAAGAAGTAAGTACCGAAGAGCAAAGCGCTAGTTGACTTGCTAATACTATTTGCCACCCCTGCAGTGGCGTAGCTCGAAGCATAAGCTTTCCGGTATCATGGAACGTCGTTTCCGTCGTACCTTTCGATACGATTGGAGTGATCCTTGTCTTCCGAAAGCGGGCGTTAGGTGTGTATGGTTTTTTACATCTGGCAACGAGTAGCCAGATGTTCCATCTTTTCCACTTTGTTCTATCGGTAGGCACTGAAAATGTCAAGTTATAGCCATTTTGGATAACGCCCATTTTTACCATTTTGGCACTTTTGGGAAAACGCCAGAAGTTCCCATTCTCCAATCTCTTACCAATATGGCAATATTGGGAAAAAGCCAGAAATTACCATTCTTACCATTCTCCAACAATTTTGGCCATGTAAAAAATACCAAAATTTCTTGCTTGCCGAATTTCCCATCCGAATTCTAGCGGTACTGTAGCCAGAATGCCAAAACCGAATTGACCAGACCCATAAAAGAGAAAGAAAAAGACACAAGTGTTCGATCGCTCAACAGGATGTTTCCATAATTTTTATGCAACGTGCTTTGCTCCGTCATATCAAGCGTGTCGTGCTGTAAATTGATTGTCCCTGGATAGCGTCGATCGCACATATTTAGGCGTGTTTGTTACATTTAGAAGGTTTTACCTGCTCACATCGAGCTGGACCGCAGCCCCTGTTTGCCACGGCACTGACATTCGAGAAAGGGCGACACGTCGTAGAATCTCCCGCATTTAAATGGCTAGGCACTTGGGTGTGGTGGCGGTGCACATGAATATACAACGTGGAAAAGGAGTATGGATATATGAAGAAGTAAGAAAGCGTGAGAGAGAGAGAGAGAGAGAGAGAGAGAGAGAGAGAGAGAGAGAGAGAGAGAGAGAGCGAGAGTGGCAGAGCGGCAGAGAGGCAGAGGTGGATGGAGCACGTAGCACCGTATAGGGACTGTTTTCGTTCCAATTTTCAAGCTTGGATCTAGGCAATCGACAGCAGAATTGCAAATTTGTATATTATAGAAAACATAAGAAATTATATACATACATATATATTAGGGTAGCTGCACTGTTGATCAAATTTGAATCCTCCAAAGTCCCCTTGTAAAAACATAATCAACATATATAAAAAAAATAAGTGCGACGTTTTAAGGCGCTCGGAAAATGTTTATTGATGCCTGTGAGGGTTTGAATTTTCAATACAAAAATAGATGTGTTTTGCCAATTTATTACTTAAGGGAAGGTTCTGACTTGTTGAGCCAACGAATGTTCGATTTTTCACCAACTTTTTATGCGAAAACTATTCAATATAGAATGTTGATATTTGGTATGTTGACTAAGGGTCTTTACTGAACATCAAAATTTTTTTTTTTAGTTTGGCAAAACATGGTGGTGGGAGTGGGAGAAGCCACGTATGTCGGTGCGCGGGCGATGACATTCTTCGCTTGCGGAAGTCCTAAGTCCCGGACAGGAGATCTGACGCAAAAAAATCAAACATTTTTACTTTGTACAATATTGTATATAAGTTGACGTAGAATCGAGAAGAAAAATTGAAAAGTAAAAAAATAGTGAGCAAAAAAGTGCGAAAATTAAAAAAAAATCCTTTTGATAGCCCAATTTTTTTTAATTTTTCAATTTTTCTTCTTGATTCTAGGTCAACTTATACACAATATTGTACAAAGTAAAACTACGATTTTGTTTGCTTCAGATCACTTGTCCGGGACTTGGGACTTCCGCAAGCGAAGAATGTCATCGCCCGCGCACCGACATACATGGATCCTCCCACTCCCACCACCATGCTTTGTCAAACTATAAAAAATATTTAGATGTTCAATAAAGAGCGCTTAGGCAACATACCAAATATCCACATTCTATATTTGATACTTTCCGCATAAAAAATTGGTGAAAAATCGAACATTTTTTGGCCCAACAAGGCAGAACCTTCCCTCAATTATTTCTCATGCTTAGAATATTGGTGGGAAAAATCTGAAACTTGGCACACATATTCTGCACATTATGAGGTATATGACCAAATATTTACAGATTTCTCCAGCAATAATTGTCATTATTACTAGCTTTGCAATGACAACCTCGTTATCATTTTCTGAGTTTCTTTCATCAACGACTATTTATTGATGTTCTAATGCAATTGTCGACTTGACTATAGACTGCATGCATAACGAAAAAGTTTTATTTGTCTAAAAAGATTTTATACAATCGTTTTGATTTACGTTAAGGCATGGGTCATAGCTCCATTTGCAAATACTGCTCCCGATCGCGATTTGAAGTTGTTAAAACAAATATATGATAACCGGAAAATAAATTAACTTGTGAGCAAAGTTGCTTGCAAGAAATCGTCGGAATATCCTTGGCGTTTGAGCGCTGAAAGTGCTGCGATGCCATTTTTTATGAAGGATGATATTAAAAGAAAAATGGCAAAAAAAATTACGAACGCGTTGCCGGATCATGAAAATGAAACCGAAATTCCTAAACGATATGAAATTTCTCGATCAGACGTTGCGTATCTGATGGGGGAAAAAATTAGTTTTTTCATAAGCCCCCAATTGATAACATTTTTTAGAATATTCCAGAGTGATTATAGCTTCCTAAATAACGACGTGTTCGGACATGTGGCATTTGGACAAAAATGATCAGTTGAATTTCAAAATGTCAAAAAAATTAAGGGTCGTTAATGACGTCACGGAAAGAGGATTAAGCTCATTACTGAATATAATAATAGATTCACATGCGATGAGGAACAGAAACAATTCATTGTTCAAGTTGTCCGTGAATACCAGAAAATGTAGCCAAATGTAAACAAAAAGACTCTAAGCCAACCGCTCCACAAATAACATTTTACTTTGGCACCTTTTTGTATGAGTTTTAATTTGTACATTACGTTTATTCGATAATTATAGTATTCATTGCGATAATTTTATTCAGTGCAACGAATTTGAGGTCCAGGTTTCATTTAAAGTTGATATTTAATTTAAAGAAATTTTTATACTTCTGATAGAAATAAAACTTTCATATTATGCTTAAGTTTTTGTCAGGTGAAAAGGTGTATTAAAACATCAAGAAATGGTTTTTGATGACTGAAACTCAAAAAAATGATAACGAGGTTGACATTGCGAAGCTAGTACTCTGTAAAAATTTGATCATGTATCTCATAATGTGCACAATATATGTATGCCAAGTTCCAAATTTTCCCCACCAATATCCTAAGAATGAGAAATATTGGGAGTACAAATAAGTCTCTGCCGTTTGACAAAAGATGGCCCCACCGGGAGGTTATGGTTGAAATTGTCAGATGTAAAACGTCATATCGTATGGTTGGACATCTGGCAAGATCATACCTTGAAATATTAGCGATTTCGTATCAGCATCACATAATTTTTTTCGTGCCAAAATGTCGAGTTTGAACCAAATAAGCGTCATTTGCGACAACTCTTGCGTTTGGCATGAATCTCCGTCCAATAATGCTTGCAATTCCGCGTCTGCGGCCTGTCGCACTTTCGGCCTTCCGCTACGTTCTTTGTCTTCGACGTCAAACTCACCGTTCCTAAACTTTTAAAACCACTCACAACAACTTCTCTCACTTAAGGAATAACACTGTTGTACGCCACCTAATTTGCACGTACTTTTGATGTAATTAATTATACGAAAACACCTATGATTGCTCATAGCTAGTTATCAACGAACATTAATTTTTAACAATTACTTATCGTACATACACCTTTCTGGATGTCACACACCCGCGTCGAGTACACTGCGGACGCGAATTTTCAAACTCCCGCGACACCAGCGGCGTGATCAAAAACTCTTGAACACTAACGAAAACGCCGCGACCTCAGCGCCGCAACTTGCGCCAGGAGATACCCGAACCGCGCCGTGAATAGCGGGTTTTGTCCGGCCCGCGACACTAGCGCCGCGGTTCAGGACCTTGCTACACGTCGCCGCGCCATATGGGAACAGACCCTAGGTACCGGGGTCTCGTGCTCTACTACCCGTGCCTGGATTTTCGGCAGCGGACCGCCGCTCAGGGCCGGGTGTATAAAGCGGAGCGCGAGGCCGCTCGGTCTCAGTTATTTTTCCACTGAAGAAGTGATAAGAACTCTCCCGGGCTAAGTACCCACTGAAGAAGTGGGCTTAGCTTCCCCTCTCCTCTTGGCTCTTACTCGCTGAAGAAGCAACCCTCGCCGGCTACCTTTATTCCTTCACCCCCCATACACCGTGCCCGTACTGCGAGTTTTATTTTTTTTATTTAATTTTTAAATTATTTATATTTTATTTTTCGTTTTCGTGCAGAGTAAACCGTACCTGGCTTTTGTAAATACCTTATAAATAATGTTTCCCCCTTAATATATGTTCGTTGTGTTTTGCCTAATTTATTCACCTGGTGTAAACAGGCGAATCCCCCGCCATCCCCGCTTCCGCGACCCGCTTCCACGCCCCATCTCACCCCCTTCACCCCCCCCCCGGCCCTTGCTTCCGAGCCGGGCCCAGTTTGACATGGTGTTCGACCGCATAGCCGATGAGCTGACCCGTGCTCTCCACCCGATTTCTTCGCTGCCTCCCACACCATGCCACCACCTACACGAAAGGTCCTTGCCCCTCTCCCTCCCCGCGCCCGCACCGAATAGCTCCTGCCATTCCTTTCCTACCTGCTTGCAACTTCCGATGACGTCCCTGGCTCCGTTGTAACCCGGACTACTCTTTGCCCACCCAACAGCCCTTTTTAGGACTAAAGCCAAAAAAAACCCACCGTAGCGTTGGGCACGGGACGTACTCTCTTCCACACTGCCAGGTGTCTTATTCGGGACAGAATCACACGAGTTGGCCGTTCGTCCAGCCCTCCTCTCCCCTGCCACTTGCCAATTGTTGAGAACGCGCACGGAGCTCCTCTCGGAACTTCGTTATCCAAATTTGGTTTTGTCAACAACACCACTGCAAGATTTTGGAAAAATCGTTTTTGTTTTGCTTAAAGAATACTTTGGGGTCATAAAAACAATATGCAATTGGTCCTGTAGCGAATTTTTTTTTAACGTTCAATTATCGATTTTGCCGCAGCGCCTCGGACTTCTTTCAGGCGCCTCGTACAACTTCAAGAGATAACACCACTCTAGGATTTTGGAAAAACCGTTTTTTGTTTGGTTTAAAAAATACTTTGGCGTCATAAAAACAAAATGCAATTGGTCATGTAGCGAATTTTTTTTCTTAAAGGTTCAATTATCGATTTTGCCGCAGCGCCTTGGACTTCTTTCAGGCGCCTCGTAGAACTTTAAACGCGTTTTTCTCGAAACCACTTTTTTCAAACTGGGCGGACGGATTACTCGAACACCTTTACATGGATCGATTTGAGATTTTTATAGTAGCTTCACAATTACATTCTCTATGGGAGTACGTAACCGTTTTTTAAATTAAGTATAAACTTTTTTTTATAAACTGCTTTTTTATATTTACTGCTTGTTTTTTCGGCAAAAAATCGATTTATTTCTTTCAAAGTGCGCCATTCTCTCAAAAGTTGATTTAAAAAAACCCTCCGTAGTCCCATAACTAATAATATATAGATTATATTTTTCTTTTTGGTTTTTGTTCCAGGTCTTATACTTTACGGGAAAACCATCCTCCCGTGAAGCTATTTGGTAAAAACACGTTTTTCAAGATGGGCTCTATCGCCGCCATTTTGTATGGAAATTATAATCTTTTTTTATACTTCAATATGTGGCAAATAAACTCTCTCAAAAGAAATCCTATTCCTTTTTTCATACTCCCAAAATAAATTGTCAAAGTTAGGCCTTATTTTTTGCCGCTAAGGTGTTATCCCTCAAAGCAGCCTCACCATATGCTTCAAGAAGCAATCGATGCGTGTCAGCTGCAGATTTCTTCAAATTAAAGAAGTAAATCAAGTTCCCGCAAATTACGCTTATGCGGCTCAACACTCGGAATTTTCGCACGAAAAAAATTATGCGATGCTGATACAAAATCACTAATATTTCAAGGTTATGGTCTTGCCAGATGTCCAATCTTATGATATGACGTTTTTAATCTGACAATTTGAACCATAACCTCCTGATTGGGCCATCTTTTTTCAAACGGCGGAGACTTATTTGCACAATCAATAATGAAGTAATAGTTAGGCAAAACACATGTATTTTTGTCTCGAAAATTCAAACCCTCACAGGAACCAGTAAACATTTTTCGAGCGCCTTAAAACTTTGCGCACAACTTTTTTGATATATCTGGATTATGTTTTTACAAGGAGCCTTTAAAAACTCAAGTTTGACCCAAATTGCAGCCACCCTAATGTTTGTTTTGTTTTTTTTTAAATATATATATGTATTTCTCAGAGGTACGAGGTCCTTCCCCTTTTTACCATCCCCTCCTTTATTCCTTCCATTCCTTCCGACATTCACAATTCTTCCACCCTGCATTCCTTCCAGAGTCCCCCCCCCCCCCCCCCCCCACAGTGTTGACCGCAGCCCCTCTTTCCTAATACACTACTGTATCGCGTTTGCACGAGGGCCCAGGGAAACTGCGGAAAAACCTGGACCGGTACAGGCGGCTATATTTGGCTGAGTTCCAATTCTATTACCATCAGAAACTCAGACAAACTGCATCTCACTCAGAGGTTGACGCGCAAACCAGTGCACGGGCAAGCGGTCACCGCTCCAAGTATTGGCAGCCTCCAATGCTGCTTAACTTCAGTGACCGCCGAGGCCCCACACTGACCGCGCGCGCCCATCTCTGTCGGTTGCAGCCACCCTAATGTATATTAGGCAATTGCATATAAAACCGCCCGCTGGCAATGGATGGCGTTAGGTACACTATTTTCTCGAATTAAAAGTTTGAATCACACATAATGATCCATACAGTCCCACTAAAACGCAACAGGTGACATTTGTGTGATGCATTAAACTCATCTGTCAAGAGACGCGGCAGCATGTCGACGATAAGTAATAAAACAAAAATCGACACCACTGAATACCACTTACACCGATGAGCCCTACTAACATGTGCGCTCACCGTCACGGTGTGAAGTGCGACGTTTTTCGACTCGTCTGCGCCTCGTCGCATCGTCTTCTGGGCAACGCTGCCCCAAACAAACGATTGCACGTTAGTAGTGTCGAAACGATCAGGTTCTTCAAGCGTATGGCTTCTGATGGATCTAACCTCTTACGAGGGTTAAAGCGTTTGTGCAAATAAAATAAACGGCTCTTTCTCGGGCAAAGTCAATTTTACGAAGATTGTCAGCGTCGTGTATGTTAACCCTAAAAAAAACGTCTTCGAATATCTTCGAATTCGAATTTCTTCCTGTCGCAAATTCTAACATCAAAAAATGCTTCGGTACTGAATAGCGCACTGAGCAGAACATTGAGCTCATCTACATAAATCTTTCCACAGGAGAGAAGATAACGTCAATAGTATGGAAATTTGTATACCGAACACAGGTAACCCTAGCAATTTTGGCAACTGCAAAGTCAACCGAAAAAATCAACGGTTGAATTTGGACAGCTTTACAACTATAAAGTCGACCGTAAAAAAAATCCTAATGGTTGATTCAACAGTTGTTTAACCGCGGCCATTTTGTTTTCGCTGGATGGTTGTCTCACTCCGTCGCACAATCTGCTGCGGATACCCCCCCCCCCCCTCCAGTGTTTGATGACTCAATTCTCCGCAAATCATCAATTTAATTATCAAGACAGTATAATTTGATTAATCATTAAATATATTGCGTCGAGTCAACCGTCCAATCAACCGCCAAGTCAACCATCGAGTCAACCATCCACAGAAAACGCAGGATGGTCGACTTTCAAAGATAAACAGTTGAGAAGCTGTCCAAATTCAACCGTTGAACTTTTACGTTGACCCAACTGTCTTGTACAACCGGTTGACCAAAATGACAGGGAAGGGAACAAAAATATAAACTTTTCGTTACTTAGAGACAACGACAGATCTATACCGGTAGGTATCGACCAACTGAAATCATCACTTTGCTTCACATCAAGCACAACAAATAAGAAAGGCTAAGCATCGCCAAGCCAAATCTGACTTTGCTAGCTTATAATGTTCAAGCGTGGATTGTGTACTCAGAGCGCACCTCCGAAATCTGTCAGAGAATCACAGCGACAGAGAAAGGTACTGAATTTATACAGAGTAACTTGAATAGCATATTTAATAAAGCACGCATTTTTCTCGGCTACTCATGCCCCCAATTGAGAAACTTGGTCTTACCATCTGACATATGTCAATACAAAGGATAAGGATATGAATGCATTTGCTTCGCCGCATTAATTCCAATTTTAATGCCCCGTAATGGTCGGTCGCATATACCCTCTCTACCTGGCCAGTAAGAAAACCCTGGACGGAGGTACTTGACCGCACATAATAAAAATTCGCACGTTTAGGTGTCAAGATGTCACCAATATTAGTTGTTCTCGTATCGCACATAGGCAATGATAAATTCTTAGCGTATTACGTTCAAAATTATTAATATAGTATCAGGTATGAAATTCTTAGCGATATGCGACGGATGGAAATATTAATTGAAGAGATCAGACGAAATAATAATTATATTTGAGTACTGCGATCTAGGAATTCGTTCGCAGTGTCACGTCGCGATCAATTGCGCACAATGTATTTACTTTACTCGCTTTCTCTTACCATGTTGAGCTCCGGCGAAGACGCAGGGTCTACGGCGATTTCCCATGGAAATCGTGAACGACCACTAACTAAGCCTAAGACGCACGATAGCGGCATTCTCATTTTTCGACGGATATTTATATTTTCTTTAGACTTAGGCCTACCGCGGCGGAAATGTAACCTATCAATAATAAGTAAATGTCTCGCGTACTTTCCCACGCGAGCGCACAGCGGTCTTAACCATATCACAAACAAATACACAAATGGAAAAACTTCGGATTACAAGAACGTCCAACGCAGGAGGCGGCACCCTAAATATTCATAGCATAGGTTACGATGAGATGCTTTAGTTATAAAACGAGACTGCACAGCGACTCGACGAGTACGGAAAATATCGGGCCTTGACAAATGAAACATTTAAATCATCTGTACACCAAAAAAATATACACTCAATAGAAGAAAATCGTCCGACACAGGAAGTTAACCCGACCTTAAAACCGCTGTAGACCACATGTGGTCTCACACCTGGGTCAACAAGACTTATCTTGGGGTAAGCGCTACGACGCACAGTAGGAGAAAAGCCCAAAAACCTGGCCAAAACCTCAAATGACCTTTGACGGGAATGAAAATTGGCTTACAGGGGTTTTCAAGGTCGCTGATTACGAATCTGAAAGCCAAATTATCGTAAACAAAATGGCCGATCCAATATGGCTGACATGAATGTTAAAAAGTTGCCAGATGTCGACAAAAATTGGTATTTACGGGTTTTCAAGGTCGCTGATTAAGCAATCCGCAAGCCAAATTATCGTAAAAAAAATGGCCGACCCAATATGGCCGACATGAACGTTAAAAAGTTACCAGATGTTGACAAAAATTGGTATATACGGGTTTTCAAGGTCGCTGATTACCAATCCGATATCTATTGTTTATAACTTGCAACAAAGAGCTTACAGCAAATTGTTATAAACAAAATGGCCGAGTATCCTGCTAAATAGATAAATTAATATATTTAAAAAAATCATCATAATAAAATAAACGTGAACAGTGTATTCTACGCAATTATTATTTTTATTTCCAAAATACATACGGAACGTTTTAAAAATAGAAAATTTTATTCTTAATCAAAATCGTAATCGAAGTCGGAGTCGGAGTCAGAATCATTATCCGAGTTTGTATCTATTACAACTCCCGGCACGGCTTCAATCTCGGCGCAAAATTCGTCTGCTGCAGCAGTCACTTTAGGAGCGATCAACATCGCTACAGCTTCCGGCGACAAACTCTTCAGCTTCTTCTGCGGTAGTCTTCTGACACTTGAAATGTACGGATCAGAAGTAACTAAGAGCCGATGAAAAACATCTTCCATAGTTTTAACCCTGGAACTTTTTCGCGCAAAATCTTCTCGATATCGTTTGATGTCTTTGTTTCGAGCTTCCTGAGCATCTTCGGATAATTGGCCGATTGGTAATAGAGCATGAGTTATTATCACTGGACCATGAATTAATAGTTTGTGCACCGAAGTAGGCATGGAGTACCAAGGGTATAATGCAACGGTCTTTCTTGCCGTTTCAATAGCATACTGTTCAAATCTTTCACAGTTTATCTCGTGGCCACACGATATAACTTGTAGGATTACGTACAAGCGTTTAATAACTTCTTCGTTGACCCCCGTTATCGCAGCGGAAACCGTCGAATTTTCAAAGAATCGCCGAGCTGGTCGATATTTAGACCCAATTGCTTCTTGAATCCTTCTTGAATGGCCCTCTTGCGTTCCTGGGTAATTTTTTTTTTCTTCGGCACTTCGAGCTTGCCATTTTTTAATGCCGAGTTTGTAAGACACGTGTAAACAATACTCGAAGCACCGTATCCACGCATGCAGCGTCGACAATCCGAACTTCAAATTTGTTTCATTGATTTCCCTTTGCAATACAGTGTCGATGGCATTAAAATCTTTGCTGGTTGCTCCACACAAATAGCACCGTTGAGCAGATTTCGTCAATGATACAGCGTTGCAAACTTTACCATCTATCATGGTGAACAACAACTTGTACATTACGGAGATTTCTTTTCCATCTATTACACTTTCGAATGGACGAAGTGACTTTATTTGTTCTTCAACAATTTGGACTTCATTAAGTGTTAACTCTGTGTCTTCGCGTAGAAACAGTAGTCTAAGCGGTCTACAAAATCGTGGAGACGAGGGTCTGGGGTTCTTCCAAACAACTATTTCTTCCTTCGATTGTTGATCATAACACACGAGTTGTAATGGCACGACTGAAGTAAAGAATACATGCGCATCAGATTTGCTGTCATCACTGAACGTCTGCTTATATTCACTTTGCCCAGAACTTCCATCGCAACCCCACTTGCAAATCAAGTCCATTTTACGAACATTATCTGGAGTCAATCTTTGAATGAGTACATTTTGGACGAGTAAAATACGTTCAACTGTATGATCTAATAGTGCCTGTAGTTGGACTTCTGCACTACTCTCTGTAATCCTGATTGCATCACGTGGTGGATAACAATGCTTTTTTGCTTTCATCACTTTTTCGTAAGACGGATATAGCTTACAGTTATTTTCCTTCCCTAATCTTCTCATTCCCTGGTAAGTACTCTTGGAGAATTTATATTCAATCATAGCGAAAAGTGCAGCCTCTTCGGATAAAGTAATTTCATCCGTTGCTGAGTAAGCTTTACGATACTTGGAAGCTCTTAAAGGACTCGTCATTGTTACGTCCTTAATAACTTTTGCGGCGTCGGATTGTCCTGAAGAGCGAAGGCTCATCTGAGTAGCGTATGCTAACTCGACCGAGTTGAACGATGTACGAATATCTTGGGTCTTTCTTCGTTTAGATCTTTCACTGGACATTGTAAACTCAAGGGACGGGCGGCCGCCCGTATTACCCGGGCTTGTTACTACAGTGTCTGTAGGTGCGGCAAAACATACCTGCTTGCTAAGCCATTCACCGTTATTCCTGAAAAATACACAGGATTTTCTGTGAGCTTGTTGCCACCTCGTTCTCATTTGATTGAAGAGTATCGAAAAAGTCTGTTTCGAGTCCTCAGGCACTACAACTGTACGTCCGGTGTCCTTGGAAATTTTTTCTACCATAAATTCGATCAAGGAAGCGAATTTATCGGATAAATGCTCGCTGATTATCAGAAATACTTCTTTCCTTGTCAGCACCAATTCTTTGTAACCGGATCCTGTAATGAAGACATAAAATTGTAGAAAATTGGTGTTAAAGGAAAAGATAAAATTTTCAATTAACACAAAAACTTGAACAATGTACATTATTTTACCAAATAAATAACCGCAATAATTGAAATAATTTTAAGAAAATTAGACAGAAAATATTGACATGGATTTGGTTAAAAGAAAGCTTTGCTTACTATATAATATATATATATTCAAATATTTTATTCGAATGTTATAACATTTCATTCATATTTAAGAAATTTTTATGTGGTTGATTTTAATATGTATATATATATATATATGCATACGTATATATCATAATTAAATCACAGAAAATTTATATATATATATATATATATATACACATACATATATATTAAAATAATTTATTTCAAGCGTATAACAGCCGTCTTGTCCGTTATGATGCTACTTCACCCATTCTCAGGTAGAGGCGCAGCGGCTGCTCAATAGTGCCGCGTGCACGCTCGGCTACCGCACGATGCGAAAAAAATCATAACGGACAAGACGCACGTTTTCCGCAGGTAACTCTTGTAAATTTCGAAAGCTTATACATTAAACTAAAGGCCGAGACTAGGAGCTTTGCAAAATGTGACAAAATATATAACTTTTCGGACCGTTGAAAATATAAGTTTTCAAAATTATTCAATTTTATTTATGCCGAAGGCTATACTACATTTCAATCATTTATACATAAACTTTCGATTCAACCGATGTAAAAACATGTTCTACATACCTCCAGAAGTCGTATCCATGTTGCAGAATTGAAATTAAACCCGTCACTTCAAAGTTATGGGTTTTTGAAGTCAGCGTTATTTTCGTCTGTTCAGCGCGTGACACGTACACTCTTCACGAACACTCACTGCCAACTGACGCTGTGGCGCAGGTATACACTTAAAGGGCTTTCCCTTCCACAATAGAATGCAGTTACTAGTCCTCTACCTGAATGACTACTCAACTGACCCTATTTCGAAAATTTATTTTTTGGGTTTTGGCCAGGTTTTTGGGCTTTTCTCCTACTGTGCGACGCGACCAAGGCCCTTTTCTCTCCCAATATTATTCCGCGCTCCTGATAAAGAAAGGCAGCTCCAATTCTTGGAAATAGAGCGACAATTGAGACTATTGCAACCTACGTCCTGCTTCCTCTCTCTATTTCGACCAATCACCCGAGGATACCTGTATTTGATGCCTTTTCCACCAATCCTTAACGAAAACGCATCATGGAAATGCACTCCTTCCTCCATTAACGAAACCTCTCCTATTTTCCACTTGGTGAAGAAGATCCTACAGAAAGTCAGTGTTCTTGTACAAGAGTCTTGTTTAGATCTAGTCTCCCATCAGTTTCCATCACGATCAGACATTGAATTCTGACATCGGTCTTCCGAGACCCTAGCGAAAGGACTTTTCTCTATAAAATAACTTAAGGCGTTATATACGCGAAAAATTTCAAAAAATTTCATTTTTTGATTATTTTTTATTCCATTAGCCTGAACGGTTAGGAATATTTTAAGCTTTACAGAATTGAAAATTCCAAAAATTCCTAAAATAAGGTAAGATTGCATTTATAATAAATACCGCGCGGCGCGCCCACCCGCCAACTTCATAGCCGTTTTTCCACGATTCACTTTTTTGAACCTTGTGAAAGTTCTAACTCTTGAACGAAAGTTCAGATCGCTTTGAAATGCTTACAACATATTCTTAGTACCATCACCTATCGTTTGAACCACAGAAACAAAAATTTCAATGACACAAAAAAATAAATAATAAAATAAAAAAAAATAAATAATAAAATACCGACAAAAAATTGGACAAACAAATTTTAAGTTTCGAATTTTCATTATAATAATTTTTTTAATAACATTGTTGGTTCACACTGAAGATATACATTCATTATGCAATTATAAATATGTTCTTTTTTTTCAGTCACCGTCATCGGTGCCGAGAACTTTCACCATCAACGCGGGTGCAAAAAAAATTCATTTATTATATTGTGTTATGTTATCTCTCTGCCATTTGTTAATATTTCTGATTTTTTTTACATATACTTAACCATTCGCATAAATGATCCGTAAAAAAATGTTGTCAAAATATGCGTCATTTTTTTAACGGCGTCTAGAAAAGTACCTTCGAAAATCGGCGAAATCGCGTATATAAGGCCTTAAATCCGAGTACTATTGTAAAATTAACGCGACTTGTACCAACGTCCGAACTCTAAATACAATGACACAAAACATTCGAATTGTATCATCGCGTTTGCATTGTTTGTAAATAGTCATTTAATATAGATCTCCGGCTCGCGATAAAAATACATAATCCATCTTATATCGAAAAGTGTGCGCGTACCATCACTGTTGTTCTCCGAGTGTACCCAACCGAGCGGACCGGCCTACCTGCTAAGGCCCAATTCGACCCTCCGTATCTCCAACCATTGTATCCACGGCGCATCGACAAATGTAAGCAAAATATTTCATGTACATTTTCTGTATTATTATTTTAATCTACTTAACCAAATTAGTTAATTCCAATAAACCCCGTGTCGATAGAATTTGAGTCTGTCCAATTATTCCTTCATCGGATAATCGCGGCATCCCATTTTTACCCTAGCACTATCCGTTTTTCCCCCTTTATTCCGAGCTATTGCGCTAGGCGTAGGCTACAAAGAGGAAAAAGCAAATATACATGCCCACGTCCCCTAAAGACGTGAGAGGAGATAAGGAATAATATATGTAGGAATAATAATCTTCTTTGGCAGCGTGATCAGCAGAACGATAAAAGTTTCCGGAAAAGTCTTTTTAAATAGATCATTTAAACTGCTTAATATCAAAGGCATATCGCACTGATTCTAATTGACGAAGACTTGACGGCAATGGCGAACAGTTTATTACAATTTTTTATGGGCACTATATTGCATTCCTGGACATTTGAGTAATCTCAAAGATAAATTGTGTACCGGTGGTGGAAATAGCTTTGAGGGGTAACCTTGTAGAATTTTACAAGAATTTTACAATCCTACACCACTAGTATTTTTTAAAAATTGTGTTTCGACAAAATTGGGTTAAGAGATGCTTTGACCCATTAGAATACTATAAGAGGAAAAACGTTTGGTACCTGTAAAATAAAGGTCCCCAGGCCAGTGTGGATCTGCGGTGGCAGTGGCTGGCCCGTGCGCGGGACGTCGATCTTTTTTCGCGGAACACAATTTTTCAAAACGTCACGCAGCATAACTCCAACAATTTTCATTCTTTTCACTCCAAATTTTGTGCACATCTTTAAAATAACGTTCTGAAGATAAATACCTACGGGATTTTCCATGAGTTAATTATAACATCAGCCATTAACAAATGATTGGCCTTCTTTTCCGTCGAAAATTGTGTTTTTACTTGAAATGCTTGCCAATTACACAAAAATTCATATTTTCAAATCCCCTACGTATTTCTCTAGCTATACTCATGTAAATTATTAAAATGAAATAAAATTCCTTGCCCAAATTTGCATCAGTTATACTGCGTGCCGCAGAGCGTCTCAATTCAACATGCCTCGCAAAAATGGCTCCAGCATCACTATTTTGTATAATTTATTAATATAATTTTTTCTTGTTCAGTTGAAGATATGGCTAATGGCATTCTTGAATATTATTATCCTCTTACTTGTCCTTCCACCAAAAAAAAAATCGGCAAAAATCACTTAGTTTTAGACTTTTACAGTGGTAGCCCTTAAAAGCCTCAGTAATGTTTTTTGAAAGTCTGTTTATGAACATTTTCCAGGCTTCGTATCGCATACGAGATTTTCTGCTGATTGTTATTTCCAAACGGTCTGACGACGTAATCAACTAGATTTCCTCATAATGCCTATGAAACATAATAATAAATATATTCAACTTGGCCATCAAACCCCCTGGAAATAAAAATCAGTGAAAAATGTTTTTTCCGAGACGGATCCTGGTAATTGTTTATAAACATAAGATTTACTCTGAATGCTTGGGTTATTAATTAATTCAATGAAAATTCCTTTGATAATTTCGTTTATATTAATGTTCTTTTAGTTTTTTAACATAATTTTTTTAATCGAATTGTCAAGTTTATAAAAATGATATAAATTTAGAAACCCCTTCATGCCACAGTTAATGCTACGGATGCTATTTCCCATGTTCCGATCAACTCAAATATCTAAAAATACTTTTCCCTGCTCAATACGAATTTGAAACTATAAACGTATCGTTTCTCCAGACAAATTTGAAATTCACTTCAAATGAGTCTAAATGGAAAAGAAGTTTTTCCCTTTTAAAAACATATAAAATCCCCTTAAAAAACTTTGGAAAGGAAAAATAAGAACTCCAAGTAATAAAAAATCCCCCCAAAACATTATTGCTTGTTTTACCATATTAGCAATTCGGATTAATAAAGAAAAAAATTATGTTCAATTAAACAATGGTTTTATTATATTCTTGAATTTAAATATACAAAAACAGTGAAATATTTCTTTCTAAAACAGCCCAGCAACTGTGACGGTCGAGCGGATAGTTCGAAAGGATGGGCGAGGTGTCACGTAGCAGTTCGGATGAGTACGAGGAAGATACTGGTTGATTCTTTGTGTGCTTTATTAGCGAGTACCGATTCTTGAAAGAGTGCACGTCTTTTCCCGTCTAGGCCCACCCGCTTCGTGCGGACGGGCCTAGAAAGGTGGAGGGGATGATACGAGCAAGCGTTGCGTGGCGTGTAGGACCAGAGACAAAGGGACGAAGAGACAAAGAAATTGCTGTAGAGGGCTTCCGGGAAAGGAGATTAGGTTTAGATGAGCGTGGAGGTTTAACTGTGGGGAACGGTTGATAGCGATATGAAGTGTCGGATGTTGGCATGAGACTGCATGGGTTTGGCTATCGGAGTTATGTGGGACCGTGACACAAGTTTACTAGAAATGTTCTAAATAGAATTGTTAAACCTTCGGGACAATATTTTTCGAAATACTTCAGTTTTTTCTGAATGATGTTACTGTTATAACAAGAAATTGGGGTCACCATTATATAAAAATACAAGTTCTTAACGTCGCACAGCATTTCCAGTGTCCTTGTGTGATACTTACATTGTACTTTTATATAATGGTGATACCAATATTTTATTATAACAGTAATATGATTTTTTAAATAAAAATGAAAAATATTATTCCTAAGGTTTAACAATTTTGTTTGCAACACTCCTAGTAAACTTGCTTAGCTATTTTATAAAATATTATTTCATTGTTCTTCTACAGTTTAATTGAAAAATCTAATAAAACCATTTTTTAAATAAATATAAAAAATATTTTGACATCAATCAGAATTTGTAATATGGTAAAACAAGCAATAATGTTTTCGAGGGGATTTTTTATTGATTGGCATGTTTATTTTACTTTTTCAAAGTTTATAATTATCTTAACAATGGCAAGATTCGTTTCAAATAAGTCGACTCTGCGGAAAGTTATGCTCCATTATTTCCTGGCAAAGAAGTCAGCTGCGGAAATGCATTGCTTGCTAGAGGAAGTGTACGCCGAACATGTTCCATCGTGTACAACATGATAAAAGTGATTACGCCGCTCCCAAAGTCGTGAGTTATGGACAACAAGGACCGCGGAAAACCACACAAAAGAGGAGTGTCGCTTATTACGAACTACTGAAACCGTCGGAAACCATCACTAGGGATCTTTATCGACTCCAACTGATGCGTTAAAAGCGAGCTGTGCACAAGAAGAGGCCGAAATGGGAGAATTGTCATGTCAAGTTGATTCTGCAGCACAACATTGCCAGACCGCATGCTGTTCAACCGGGCAAGAAGTACTTATAACGAGTAACCTGGGAAATCCTACCCCACCCACCATATTCCGCAGACATCGCTGCTTCCGACCAAGATTTGTTCCAGTCGATGCAGTCGGCGCTTACGGCTCAGCACTTTTCCTCGAATGAAGGAGTCAAAAAAGAGGTATATAACCGAACTTCCTGTGAAGAACCCGAATCCTTTCTGCGTGAAATCCGATCGTTGACCGATAGATGAGCCACGGTCTGATCCAAGGGACAATAGTTTGAATAATAGGTCGCCAATTTGCTACCGAATTTTTTTTGGTCACAAATCGCCGGTTTCCTATGAAACCACCTAATATATATCTATATTTATATATGTTACAGGAAATGTGTTGAGCACGTCATTATATATAATTCCTAGGAAATACATATAATGCCTACAATGGTCAGGAAATGTGTAAAATAAATTTGAATATACACATTTCCTAGGGATTGTATACATATCCAAATTAGTAATCGGAAATGTCTAAAATTCGTTATCGCGCTCTCCTTTTTATGCGAATATTGGAGTGCGTGGAATACTGGGGTGGTCGCACGACACCTTGGATGTGCATGTGGAATGATCGGGTGGGTGAAACACTGGTGTGGGCGCGGGGGTTCTCAGATGTGCGTATTAACGGTGGGGTGCATGGAACACTAGTGTGAAAATATCAGCCCGATCGGAGGTGGGACTGTTCGGAGCTTCACCCAAAAATTATATTATCTTACCTGCGTTCACCTATTTCATACATTTCCTGGTACTAGTTAGTAAGTTTTTAATTTCCTAGGAATTGTATACGTTTCCGAGGAATTCTACGTATTAATACAATATTTCACACATTTCCTGAATCATCGCTGTATTTTATAAATTTTCTAGGAATTATACAAAATTCCTGAATTATATACATTTCCGGTAACATATATATCCCTACACTTATAAACGGAAGAGTCTGCCTCAGTGCCCAATCAACTTCGGAACCAATGGACCGATGCGGATGTGGTTTTAACCAGTGTGTAATGTATTTCTCGGTGCACGTTTTAAGCTCCGTACCATCACGTGGGGCTGAGCAGTGAGCGCAAATATGAGACGCGCAATAAGAAACTTGACCGCGCAAACATGCGCGAGCCCGCATCACCCCGCGCTCCACCCGACCCGTCCGGGACTATATATCCCCCTACTATGTTGCCTACTATATCCCCCCTTACGTACTATGAGCCTACTTTCCGTCAGTGATAAGTCCACGAAAAATCAGCTTGCACCCGAGTGGAGCCGGGTACGTTTATAAATTTAATTATATATATATATATATATATATATATATATATATATATATATATATATAAATATATATATATATATATATATATATATATATATTGTGATGTGATTTTTTTGAGCCACGTCACAAAAAGGCTACCGATGCTCAAAATATGCTCTCGATGCCCGGGTTGCGACCCATGCGTTAGTGTTACGGGTCCTTTCTCTAGAGTGTTTGTCTTGTTACGTTTGAGGTTTTGGGTTAAGTTTTCGTTTTGGTTAGGTTGGCGTGCGGAACTCGGTCGAGCGGCGTATGGCTCAAGGTACCGAGCAATCTCGACCGAGGGATGCACCCAGTGAGGCCTCTCGGGGAATCGGTGCACGCCCGGCTGAAACGCCGGCGCCCCACCGTAGTGGTGCATCGTGCTGGAGAGCCGGCCGTTTAGGTTACGGGCGGAGGCTGGAGACCTCCGCGCCGCGCTTCTGGACAGAAGCTTTGCCCGCTTTCGCACGGTGGCCCGGGGATGCGATCTCCGAGAGCCTCCATGTTACCGATGAGAAAAGGTCCCGATTTGTTACCGTTCCGTTTTCGGGGTAACTCGGGCAGAAAATATAGATTCCGAAAGGAATATTCTATTAGAATATTCCAGCTCCCGAAATAATATTTCAGCTCTCGATATTATACAAGATAAAGTTCTCGCTTGAACCGGCGATTTCGCATGGTCCGATGCCGCGAGCGTGTTGACATTTTTTCTGTTAACGCGCTCTGTCTCGCTCTCGCATAATCCCTCGCACGCCGGCCTTGGTCGCGCGAGGTACAGAGTTGCTACCGAATCCTCGCGTGAGACGGTTGTCTCCAAAATCGCGATCGCTCCCGATTTTGAAGAGCTATTGTGATAGAGTTGTCGATCAGACGCCGCGATGGAGAGACGTGTCGTGTCTCTCCCGCGCTCTCGTTCTCGCGTAGAGGCACGTCGTCGTGCTCTCTCGTTCCCGTTCGTGTAACATTTCGCGGGCAGTTCGTGTTCGCGATTGGATTTCGTTACGTGAAAAGTTTTCGGGTGGCTAATCCACCGGCTCCCGCACTATAAAATAAAATCTAATTTTATTTTATAGTGACGTTACCGTCATCGCGCAAGTGATAGATCCCGTGCTCGCTCACGCTACTTCCCGGTGAATCCCGACCCCTCTACCACAACCCACAGCCTGAGCGGCCGTGCTTTACCGCCACCGTTCTCCCCCGTGCAAGTGCATCCAGTTAGTCCGGTTAAACGCTTCCGGCGATCAAAAATCGAGGAGGTCTCCAGACTCCGAACCCGGTTAGAATTCCGGGATACCAAAAATCAAGGAGAGCTCCAGTCTCCGCCTGGCGGGTCGGGTTTGATCACCCCGACCCCAGTTTATTCCGGTTGAGACGACCGGAGAAACAAAGTCTCTGGCGCCCCGGGTATTGCGGATGCACGCGCACGGGAGGAACGGCCGAAGGTGACGGTTTCTCGCACCAGATCTCGTGTTTAAGTTCTCGTTCTCGTGGTTAGAGAAAAATCGTCCGTCACAATATATATATATATATATATATATATATATATATAGAATGGGTCAATAACTATTAGCACCTTGGATGTCTTCGAAACTATAAGGTTCACAGAAATATTTGCTGAAATGAAATTGCACAGTACGAAAGGGGCCGATAGCGATAATAGTTTTTTTGCAGGTGCAGGTACTTCGGACATTTGAAGGTTAACTCCATTTTTTTAAAGGGCCGGTATGGTTTTTTTCTGTTTCATAACAAAGGAGCTTGAAACGAGTTCAACGACCTAAAATATAAGGTCATTGAAAGTCATAGAAAGTACAGAAAGGCGATAACACTTACAGTTTCGATAGTAAATAAAATTACATTTCTTAGACAGGTACAGAAAGTACAGATAATACTTACGGTTTACTTCACTGAAAATGAACATTGTTTCAAGGACACTTTAATAAGTTTGCAGGATAAAATAAACATGATAAGATTAGTAGCGATAAGTCGGTCAATCGGGTACAATGAATCCGTTTAAAGAGCAAGTCGACATGCTTCTTATTCATGGCGAATTCCGACAAAATTCCGTAAGGGTAAAAACCTTGTATGGTGAACGATATCCACATCGGTTTTAGCCTTCGCATCAAACATTAAAAAATGTGTGTGATAAACTTAGACAAACCGGTAGTTTAAGTGTCCGTAGTAGTGTACGCCAGAAACGCGTAACGAATGGAGAAATAGAAATCGGTGTGCTTGCAAGTGTGTCTCGAGATCCTCACATTAGTTCGCGACAAATTGAAAATGAATCACCTTTCTGTGCTTTCTACGACCTTCCATGACCTTATGTTATAGGTCGTTGAACTGATTTTAAGCTCCTCTTTCATGATACAGAAAAAAACCTACCTATCCATTTTTAAAAATGGAGTTGACCTTCAAATGTCTGAAGTACCTCCACCTGCAAAAAAACTATCATCGCTATCGGATGGCCCCTATCGTACTGTGCAATTTTATTGCAGCAAATATTTCTGTTAACCTTATAGTTTCAAAGATATCCAAGATGCTAATTGTTATTGATCCACCCTGTATATATATATTGTAACATGTTTTTTTTTGTAACACTCCGCTGGCTCGGCGAGTCCCTTGGGCGCCCTCCGGCTCGGGACCGCCATCGCCGCCACGACACGATTCCGTGGGGTCCTGAGTAGCTATATGTTTACATTAATTGAGTCTGTATTTCTTTTTATTTTTATCCTACAATGTAAGCCCGATGTCGAGGTTTCCCCTGCGAAAGGAAGTACGCGTCTTCAAGGAAGAAAACATCTGAGGCAGCGGTGACGGCGAAGTAGAACGTTCGTCCTGGGCTGAAGATCGGGAAAGCGCGGAGGCTCGTAGACGGCTGAACGATCGGGGAACCCAAAGTTCCCGCGAAAACCCGAACGTTTTCGAATAATTTATCGGGGCCGGATCCACGCGCGGAGAAAAGGGAACGCAGTGACCGGCCAAACTGCAGCCTCGTGGATAAGGTAGAGGGGATGGGTCAGGTGCCAATCACGCGCGGCAAGAAAGATTAAAATTCGTCGACGATCAATTTTCGTCGAAAAAAGACTACGTTCAGCTCGTTTTGGCCTCTCCTCTCTCCCCCCTGCCGGCCATACGAATATTACGAAACCGGGCCCCTGCTAATCGGTTACCCGGCCGAGCGTTAAATAAAAGAAAGAATATCCCGGAAAATGCCCCGGTCGCTACTTACATGGGCGTCGACACCCAGTAACCTCTCCCCCGCGACAAAGCCGGGAAAATCCTTACGCTGGGGAAAGGGGCACCCGGTAGATGCAATTAATATTGACGGGAGCCCGCACCGGTTCGAACCTGCACCCCGATGGTAAACGGAAGGCTAGTTGTCCGTGAAGACGTCTCGGCTGGAGGGTTATGTCTCCCCCTTTCCCCTTGCTCAAGCCTCGTCGCAGGCAGAGGGATCACCGAGGACGACGCGTGATAATTCTCACAATATATATATATATATATATATATATATATTGTGACGTGATTTTTTATCTACGTCACAAAAATGCTACCGATGATCAAGATATGCTCTCGTTGCCCGGGTTGCGACCCATCCGTTAGTGTTAAGGGTCTTTTCTCTATAATGTTTGTCTTGTTACGTTTGAGGTTTTGGGTTGTGTTTTCGTTTTGGTTAGGTTGGCGTGCGGAACTCGGTCGAGCGGCGTGTGGCTCAAGATATCGAGCAATCCCGACCGAGAGATGCACCGAACGAGACTTCTCGGGGAATCGGTGCACGCCCGGCTGAAACGCCGGCGCCCCACCATAGTGGTGCATCGTGCTGGAGAGCGGGCCGTTTGGGTTACGAGCGGAGGCTGGAGGCCTCCGCGCCACGCTTCTGGAGAGAAGCTTTGCCCGCTTTCGCACGGTGACCCGGGGATGCGATCTCCGAGAGCCTCCATGTTACCGATGAGAAAAGGTCCCGATTTATTGCCGTTCTGTTCTCGGGGTAACTCGGGCAGAAAATATAGATTCCGAAAGGAATATTCTATCAGAATATTCCAGCTCCCGAAATAATATTTCAGCTCTCGATATTATAAGATAAAGTTCTCGCTTGAACCGGCGATTTCGCATGGTCCGATGCTGCGAGCGTGTTGACATTTTTTCTGCCAACGCACTCTGTCTCGCTCTCGCATAATCCCTCGCACGCCGGCCTTGGTCGCGCGAGGTACAGAGTTGCTAACGAATCTTCGCATGAGACGGTTTTCTCCCAAAATCGCGATAGCTCCCGATTTTACAGATATCGTGAGAGTTGTCGATCAGACGTCGCGCTGGAGAGACGTGTCGTGTCTCTCTCGCGCCCGTGACGTCGCGCTCTCGTTCTCGCGCTAGAGGCACGTCGTCGTGCTCTCTCGCTCCCGTGCGAATGACGTTTCGCGTGCAGTTCGTGTTCGCGATTACGTTTCGTCTACGTAAAAAGTTCTCGGGTCGATAATCCACGGGCTCCCGCATTATAAAATAAAAGTGACAGATCCCGTGAACGTTCACGCTACTCCCCAGTGAATCCCGACCCCTCTACCACAACCCACAGCCTGAACGGCCGTGCAGTACCGCAACCGTCCTCCCTAGTGAGGTGCACCCAGGCTAGTCCGGTTACAGGATTCCGGCGATTAAAAATCGAGGAGGCCTCCAGACTCCGAACCCGGTTAGAATTCTGGGAGACCAAAAATTAAGGAGAGCTCCAGTCTCCGTTTGATGGGTCGGGTTGGATCCCGCCGACCCCAGTTTAGTCCGGTTGAGACGTCCAGCGACAAAAAGTCTCTGGCGCCCAGGGTACTGCGGATGCACGCGCACGGGAGGAACGGCCGAAGATGACGGTTTCTCGCACCAGATCCCGATTTGAGTTTTCGAATTCCGTGTCCGTGGTTAGAGAAAATATCCCCGTCACAATATATATATATATATATATATATATATATATATATATATATATATATATATATATAGCGTCCTATATTCAGGGTATGTATACACGTTATATATTTATTTTATAAATGACCCTGGCTTGATGTTTAAGTGAACGATGCGCAGTAACGCTGTCGTCGACGACATTAGCCTTTCATTTATCCATAGCGCTGCTGATTATTAATAATTAACATGAGACTTCAAGATTCGACATATACAGGGTGACTTTTATAAGGTGGACAGGTGTTTTTAGAGGGTCTTGCGCGGTGATTATGCAACTGAAAAAAATATGATTTTTAATGGTTTTTCACGCCTTCTTTGAAAAAAATATATCGTATTTTTCTCATGAATAGCATTTGCCAGAGAAAATAGCGTATTCTGGAAAAGAACAAAAAATCCATTTCGCGTACAGGAGAATGAAGTTTATAAAATTCCGAATACGGGACACTGCCGAAAAACTTTATTTGTGCTCCCCGTCATGGAGAAAAAAATTATCAAACATACGATTAAAGTGTATAAATCGGAATTTAATCAGTGGAACAAACGAGCTAAGTCAGGCACGACAGTGCTATAGGAAGTGCTAGTCTGCTGAAGTCACAGCTGCTACTTCCTCATGGTCGGCTGTCACAGGAAGTTGGTTCAGAGTCTGATGATACACGGTCGAGCCGAGGGACCTGAATGTGTCCCTATCTGAGAACTTGATTCAAAATAATGTCAATTTATAAAATGGTCGAGGATTCCATGCACTGAAAATACGATTTTCAATCATTTGCGATTGGCTAACAACTTTTGGAATAAATGATTCTAGCAATATATTTTAAAGTAAATTGACGTGGAATTATTAATTTTTACCAAATATTACGAGATTGTTGTTTTTTAATGTTGCATAAATTATCTTCACATGTTGTAGTTACAGAATTTTTGAATATTTTATGAAAAAGCCAAAAATAAAAATGCTCGTATAATTTGGAAAAAAATAATAATTTCACGCGAAATTACTTTAAAATGTATTGATAGGATTATTTATTGCGAAAGTTATTAGCGAATCGCAAATAATAAGGAACATTGTTTGCGGACCATGAAATCCGCAAACATTTTCGAAATTGACATTATTTCCGATAAAGTTCGCAATCTATGGATCAAGTTCAATCGATTATTGTAAACCTCAATCCATAAATGTATTTCAGGTTCATTAATCCCGTGGAACTGGGTCGTTTTCGTTTTTGCACTGCCAAACCAACAATTGTCAGTGGAAAAAATCTGAAAAAAATCATGGTCGATCTTTAGACCGTACTTCTACAGGAATAATAAGGTTGTATTATTTCTTATTTTCGATTTTTTTTAAAATAAATATTAAGTGAAGAAAATAATCTTGGGCGGGATAAAAACGACCCAGGTTTACGAGTCGCGGGTTAGCATTTGCTCCGCAATGGGTCAGATTGAGTCGAGAAATCTGACGATAGTAGTTGTAATACGCTGGTTCTAACTCAGGGATCTCAGGGGGGAGCGGGGCGGGGGAGTCGAGCGCGGGGAAGCCGCGGTATGCATGGCGCGGGGGGGGGGGGGGGAATCCTGCATGCGGCAGCCGAGTGCGCGGTTCCGGCGGAGTGAAAGGGGAGGGGTGTTAGAGAGTGGGGATGCTAGTTTTTGGTGACGATGTCTTCCCGGCGCGGCGATAGCTGGACCCGTGGGCGAGAGGGGGAAGCCGCTGTCGACTCTGTGGGGGAGGGGGCATCATAGAGTCGCGGGTCCTTGAAAACCCATAAAATCTGATAATTTATTATCAACATTTTATAAATGTAAGCGGAGCATTTTTGTCTAGACTATTCACAGGAATGTATATATGTATATATGTATATATGTATATATATATATATATATATATATATATATATATATATATATATATATATATATATAATATATATATATATATATATATATATATATATATATATATATATATATATATATATATATATATATATATATATATATATATATATATATACATATATACATATATACATTCCTGTGAATAGTCTAGACAAAAATGCTCCGCTTACATTTATAAAATGTTGATCATAAATTATCAGATTTTATGGGTTTTCAAGGACCCGCGACTCTATGATGCCCCCTCCCCCATATCCTCCCCCATATATATATATATATATAACAACTTAGACAAATGGGTGAATGTGTGTGTGCGTGTGTGTGTGTGTGTGTGGGGCGGGGGGGGGGGGAAACTTCCATTTATGGCTAGGAACATTTTCGAGAGTGAGATAACGATAGTTCCCATACGAAGGGTTGCCCTTTAAAGCCCATAAAATGCTTTCTTTATTGCATGCAGCTGCAGCGATATTCCGACACAAGTTTCAACCCGTCGAGGTTTCATTCCACAAGATTACGTCAAGATGTTCACATGTGCGAGTATGTACGCAGTGCATCCGGCCAAGCACCCCCTGGACTTGACCAAAAACGAGCTCGAACAGGTTCCAAAGGTCTTGCTCCTAAAGTATTGGGGTAACTTTATTGGTTTACTGTGGGATCGTTTGCCGGAGCATCATCGGAACGATAGTGAAGTGATATCGTATCTTCCATGCAAGGAGCATTATAATACGCCACAGATGAAGGATCACATTGATGGTCCTCCACCCCAACGTCGGAACTGTGAAAAGTGTTGCGAGGGGGAAATTGTCTACGTGCGGGGTTCCCGAAAAGAACTTTAAAAAAGAGTGAAAATGGATCTCTCAAATATCAACAAACTCAGCCTGATGGCGAAATTCCTCCCAACGAAGAAGCTGTCAGAACTCAACGTCCATTCGGATTATTAAATCACGGCCATGAGAGCTGTACAGACCAAGTTTGGAAAACGCTACATTATGGACGTTGTGAATGAGTTTGCCGTCTTCTTGCTAGCGCGGCTGGTAACGGCCTTCGATCAAGATCTGAAAATGTTCGAGAGTATGCTGCAACTGGCGCGCAATGGTCAACTCTACATGAAGTACATTGGTGGAAAATACAACAGCGTCGAGTTCCATCGAGTCTGAGTATGGTGGAAAAGAACGCTCGTGAAGGCACGGTGGAAACAACGAGTTGAGCGGCAGCTGGCATCGTCACCATCATAGAGTGCAAGGACTGTTTGCATCACAGTCATCATCATCGTAGAGTTTTCGACGCTCGAGTCTGAGTAAGGTGGAAAAGATCGCTCGTGAAGGCCCGGTGGAAACAACGAGTTCAGCGGTAGCTGGCATCGTCACCATCGTAGAGTGCAACGACTGTTTGCATCACAGTCATCATCGTAGAGTTTTCAACGCTTGATGCTATGTAAAAATGTACAAAAAACTTTTTCATCGAATATAATGTAAAAAAAAAAAATTGTCGTCAAACTGTATTCGCCGTAGATATAGGGAATAAATGGAGAACAATATTTGATCAAAATGTTTTTATTCATTTAAAAAAATCCCTCGCTCACACAACGCTTCGTACACAGAGAGCCAGCATTTCAACGACTTTACATTCGCTTTGGCGCAATTGTATTTTGTATTGAAGGAATGATGGGGACATTTAACGTTTGCGATTTTCGGCAACTTCTGCAGCGATAGACAGTCCAGAGTCTCCAGATCGATGACTTTTATTGCTGAATCCGTGAATCTCGATAGCCATGAGCACTTCTCGAATCCCTTGGCATAGATCGTAGGAGCTCCTTCCAAGATTCCTCGAATTGTCGTTCTAGCTGCCTCGTATGGTATGCCGCTGTGTTCCCATCGTTTTCCATGATAATTGCGTTCCAGCCACTTGTTTGTCATTTTGTACTTGGCCGGTAAAGCGTCCCAGACAAATGGTGCATCGAAGAAGAATGTCAGCGGTTCAGCGTTCTTCTCATGGAGTTTGACGATGGACATCTCCTTTAGAACAAATTCGTTGACGGGTCTCTTGAACCCTTGCACGTCGACGATTAGCTCCATGTTGACTGAGTGGGCGCGGATCATTGGCATGATTTTATACCAATTTTTTAACCCCACCACTGATTGGATTGTGCTCGACAATACGATTATGGAGGATCATGCAGTACGCTGAAGTTTGCGGTGGAATATTGTTTTTCAATTCAAACTCAAGGCGCACATCAACAGGACCGGACTTGAGAGAATCGTTTTGTTTTGAACAGTCAATGACAACGAGGGGGGCTTTTTCTAAAAATTCCATCCTACTCAGCCATGGTTCAGCCTCTTTGTTGTAATAGGTCGGTTGAGATATTAGATGAGATCAATAAATTATCATTACTTCGAACATTGGAAAGTGTGCGATACTTGAATATGAGTTTTCGCTCTTGGGATGTGTACGACTGTCCATCGCTTTAAAGCACAACGAAATATTCATGGACCGTAGAAGCTGCCTCCCAACTGGAGAAACCAACATATGTAATTGGTGCGGTGCAGACTGGTAAAAAAGATAATATATGGCAAAGGACATTATATTATTCAACGACTGCAAACTCACAAATGCTAAACTTTATCTCAATTTAGCAATCTTTTCTCAAGATGACTCGCATTTGGACTTCAAAAAAGTTTCGGAATTTTGTTCAATATGTACTTTCAATTTTGTAAATACCATTATGACTGCAATAGTGATCTATCTTTACTAACCATCGCCAAGTATTAATGTAACGGCCCTCTCGCGATTAATGATTGATCGCATCAGAACGAGCCTGTAAAACATGCTACCGTAGATCTGTGAATAGAGTTCGAATGCAAAGAAGATTCACCACCGAATACAACTGCATATTGTTTTAATCTTACGTGATCGCGTTGTTGAATATTGTCCATTGACCGACATTATCCGCAAAATTGCATAGATCAGCAAAATCTGCGAGATACGAAGCATCATGGTTGATTCGCAATCATCATGGTCTAAAGTCGGCATATGGAAACGTTCCATATAGCATGGCTGAGGTTCAATAACAGCTGGAGTTGAAGGTTCAACGGACGACGACACGTGTCCTATCGTATATGTTAAGGGTCATGAAAAACGAGAATGGCTAGCTGATATAATAAATATAAAAAATGAGCTATTTATTGAGTCGTTGAATATAGACTTTGACGATATGGATGTCTCAAGTAAATTAGATGGAAGTTTTACTCTACGATGTGAAAAGCATAAAAACAGTTGTGCCTTACAAAAATGTATTTAAATTCTTTAATTGGTGGCTGAATCATAAAGATTCATGCAAATAAAAGATATGTAACATTATGTACTTTTTTATTCTCCTCACCCCGTACTTAGTTATGTCAGCATCACCTGATATCGGATTGTGCAACTGAATACAATATTACTTTCGAATGTGGAACTAATTTTCTAATAAAGAACTAATATGTCGTCGCAGATTTCTGAACGTCTTCAAACCTCCCATGAATGTCTTTGAAAGTCTCTCAAGCGTCTTCGAACCCCTCATGAATGTATTCAAACGTATCATGAATGTCGTCGGAAGTCCCTTGAACGTCTTTGAATCCCTCGTGAATGTCTGAAAGTCACTCAAGCGTCTTCGAACCCCTCATGAATGTCTTCAAACGTATTATGAATGTCGTCGAAAGTCTCTAGAACGTATTTGAAAGTTCCTTGAACGTCTTCAAACCCTTCGTGAATGTCTTTGAAAGTCTCTAAAACATCGTCGATCCTCTCATCGATGTCTTCAAACGTATTATGAATATTGTCAAAGATCTCTGAATGTCTTCGTACCTCTCGTGAATGTCTTTAAAAGTCTCTTAAGCGTCTTCGAACCCCACATGAATGTCTTCAAACGTATTACATACGCCGTCGAAAGTCTCTTGAACGTCTTCAGACCCCTCGTGAATGTCTTTGAAAGTCTCTCAAGCGTCTTCGAACCCCAGATTAATGCATTTAAACGTATTATGAATGTCGTCTAAAGTCTCTAAAACGTATTCGAAAGTTTCTTGAACGGCTTCAAACCCATCGTGAATGGCTTTGGAAGTCTCTCAAGCGTCTTCGAATCCCTCTTAGATCTGTTCAAACGTATTCCGAATATTGTCGAATATTTCTTGAATGTCTTTGACAGTCTCTGAAGGTCTTCGCACCTCTCATGAATGTCTTCAAACTTCTTATGAACGTTTTCGAAAGTCTTTTGAATGTTTCACGAACATCTGCAAACCTATTTTGAATGTCGTCGGAAGTCCCTTGAACATCTTCGAATCCCTCGTGAATGTCTGAAAGTCACTTAAGCGTCTTCGAACCCCTCATGAATGTGTTCAAACGTATTATGAATGTCGTCGAAAGTCTCTAGAACGTATTCGAAAGTTTCTTGAACGTCTTCAAACCCTTCGTGAATGTCTTTGAAAGTCTCTAAACCATCGTCGATCCTTTCATCGATGTCTTCAAACGTATTATGAATATTGTCAAAGATCTCTTGAATGTCTTCGAAAGTCTCTGAATGTCTTCGCACCTCTCGTGAATGTCTTTGGAAGTCTCTTAAGCGTCTTCGAACCCCTCATGAATGTATTTAAACGTATTATGAATTTCGTCGAAAGTCACTTGAACGTATCTGAAAGTTTCTTGAACGTCTTTAAACCCCTCGTGAATGTATTTGAAAGTCTCTCAAGAGTCTTGGAACCCCTCATCGATGTGTTCAAACGTATTCCGAATATTGTCGAAGATTTCTTGAATCTCTTTGACAGTCTCTGAAGGTCTTCGCACCTCCCATGAATGTCTTCAAATTTCTTATGAACGTTTTCGAAAGTCTTTTGAATGTTTCACGAACATCTGCAAACGTCTCATGATCGTCGTAGAAAGTCTCTTGAAACTCTTTGATCCCCTCATGCATGTCTTCAAACGTCTTATGAATGTCGTGGAAAGTCTCTTGAACGTCTTCGAACACCTCGTGAATGTCTTTGAAAGTCCCTCAAGCGTCTTCGAACCCCCCATTAATGTCTTCAAACGTATTATGAATGTCGTCGAAAGTCTCTTGAACGTAATCGAAAGTTTCTTGAACGTCTTCAAACCCCTCATCGATGTCTTCAAACGTATTACGAATATTGTCAAAGATCTCTTGAATAACTTCGAAAGTCTCTGAAGGTCTCCGCACCTCTCATGAATGTCTTCAAACTTCTTATGAACGTTCTCGAAAGTCTCTTGAATGTCTCACGAACATCTTCAAACGTCCTATGATCGTCGTGGAAAGTCTCTTTAAACTCTTTGAACCCCTCATGCATGTCTTCAAACGTCTTATGAATGTTTTCGAACGTCTCTTGAATGTCTTCAAACGTATTATGAATGTATTTGGACAAACCCCTCGTGAATATATTTAAAAGCCTCTCTTAAGCGTCTTCGAACCCCTCATGAATGTCTTCAAACGTATTACGAATGTCGTCGAAGGTTTCTTGAACGTATTCGAAAGTTTCTTGAACGTCTTCAAGACCCTTGTGAATGTCTTTTAAAGTCTCTTAAACGTCTTCGAACCCCTCATCGATGTCTTTAAACGTATTATAAATATCGTCATAGATCTTTTGAACGTCTTCGAAAGTCTCTGAAGGTCTTCGCACCTCTCATGAATGTCTTCAAACGTCTTATGAACGTTTTCGAAAGTCTCTCGAATGTCTCACGAACATCTTTAAACGTCTCATGAACGTCGTAGCAAGTCTCTTTAAACGCTTTGAACCCTCTCATGCGTGTTTTCAAACGCCTTATGAATGTTTTCGAACGTCTCTCAAATGGCTTCGAACGTCTTATGAATGTCTTCGGAAGTCTCTCTGGAACGTTTTCACGAACCACTATCGAAAGTCTTCGAATGCCTCGCAAACCTCCAACAAACGGCTCACGAACATCTAACGAACGTATACTGATGAATGATTTCGATTATCATTGGGCGATTATATTAATTTATTTTCAATCAAATTCCATCGAAAAAAATTAGTTCCACATTCGAAAGTAATATTGAATTCAGTTGCACAATCCGATATCAGGTGATGCTGACATAACTAAGTACGGGGTGAGGAGAATAAAAAGTACATAATGTTACATATCTTTTATTTGCATGAATCTTTATGATTCAGCCACCAATTAAAGGATTTAAATACATTTTGTAAGGCACAACTGTTTTTATGCTTTTCACATCGTAGAGTAAAACTTCCATCTAATTTACTTGAGACATCCATATCGTCAAAGTCTATATTCAACGACTCAATAAATAGCTCATTTTTTATATTTATTATATCAGCTAGCCATTCTCGTTTTTCATGACCCTTAACATATACGATAGGACACGTGTCGTCGTCCGTTGAACCTTCAACTCCAGCTGTTATTGAACCTCAGCCATGCTATATGGAACGTTTCCATATGCCGACTTTAGACCATGATGATTGCGAATCAACCATGATGCTTCGTATCTCGCAGATTTTGCTGATCTATGCAATTTTGCGGATAATGTCGGTCAATGGACAATATTCAACAACACGATCACGTAAGATTAAAACAATATGCAGTTGTATTCGGTGGTGAATCTTCTTTGCATTCGAACTCTATTCACAGATCTACAGTAGCATGTTTTACAGGCTCGTTCTGATGCGATCAATCATTAATCGCGAGAGGGCCGTTACATTAATACTTGGCGATGGTTAGTAAAGATAGATCACTATTGCAGTCATAATGGTATTTACAAAATTGAGAGTACATATTGAACAAAATTCCGAAACTTTTTTGAAGTCCAAATGCGAGTCATCTTAAGAAAAGATTGCTAAATTGAGATAAAGTTTAGCACTTGTGAGTTTGCAGTCGTTGAATAATATAATGTCCTTTGCCATACATTATCTTTTTTACCAGTCTGCACCGCACCAATTACATATGTTGGTTTCTCTAGTTGGGAGGCAGCTTCTACGGTCCATGAATGTTTCGTTGTGCTTTAAAGCGATGGACAGTCGTACACATCCCAAGAGCGAAAACTCATATTCAAGTATCGCACACTTTCCAATGTTCGAAGTAATGATAATTTATTGATCTCATCTAATATCTCAACCGACCTATTACAACAAAGAGGCTGAACCATGGCTGAGTAGGATGGAATTTTTAGAAAAAGCCCCCCTCGTTGTCATTGACTGCTCAAAACAAAACGATTCTCTCAAGTCCGGTCCTGTTGATGTGCGCCTTGAGTTTGAATTGAAAAACAATATTCCACCGCAAACTTCAGCGTACTGCATGATCCTCCATAATCGTATTGTCGAGCACAATCCAATCAGTGGTGGGGTTAAAAAATTGGTATAAAATCATGCCAATGATCCGCGCCCACTTCAGTCAACATGGAGCTTATCGTCGACGTGCAAGGGTTCAAGAGACCCGTCAACGAATTTGTTCTAAAGGAGATGTCCATCGTCAAACTCCATGAGAAGAACGCTGAACCGCTGACATTCTTCTTCGATGCACCATTCGCCTGGGACGCTTTACCGGCCAAGTACAAAATGACAAACAAGTGGCTGGAACGCAATTATCATGGAATACGATGGGAACACAGCGGCATACCATACGAGGCAGCTAGAACGACAATTCGAGGAATCTTGGAAGGAGCTCCTACGATCTATGCCAAGGGATTCGAGAAGTGCTCATGGCTATCGAGATTCACGTATTCAGCAATAAAAGTCATCGATCTGGAGACTCTGGACTGTCCATCGCTGCAGAAGTTGCCGAAAATCGCAAACGTTAAATGTCCCCATCATTCCTTCAATACAAAATACAATTGCGCCAAAGCGAATGTAAAGTCGTTGAAAAGCTGGCTCTCTGTGTACGAAGCGTTGTGTGAGCGAGGGATTTTTTTAAATGAATAAAAACATTTTGATCAAATATTGTTCTCCATTTATTCCCTATATCTACGGCGAATACAGTTTGACGACAATTTTTTTTTTTACATTATATTCGATGAAAAAGTTTTTTGTACATGTTTACATAGCATCAAGCGTTGAAAACTCTACGATGATGACTGTGATGCAAACAGTCGTTGCACTCTACGATAGTGACGATGCCAGCTACCGCTGAACTCGTTGTTTCCACCGGGCCTTTACGAGCGATCTTTTCCACCTTACTCAGACTCGAGCGTCGAAAACTCTACGATGATGATGACTGTGATGCAAACAGTCCTTGCACTCTATGATGGTGACGATGCCAGCTGCCGCTCAACTCGTTGTTTCCACCGTGCCTTCACGAGCGTTCTTTTCCACCATACTCAGACTCGATGGAACTCGACGCTGTTGTATTTTCCACCAATGTACTTCATGTAGAGTTGACCATTGCGCGCCAGTTGCAGCATACTTTCGTACATTTTCAGATCTTGATCGAAGGCCGTTACCAGCCGCGGTAGCAAGAAGACGGCAAACTCATTTACAACGTCCATAATGTAGCGTTTTCCAAACTTGGTATGTACAGCTCTCATGGCCGTGATTTGATAATCCGAATGGACGTTGAGTTCTGACAGCTTCTTCGTTGGGAGGAATTCCGCCATCAGACTGAGTTTGTTGATATTTGAGAGATCCATTTTCACTCTTATTCAAAGTTCTTTTCGGGAACCCCGCACGTAGACAATTTCCCCCTCGCAACACTTTTCACAGTTCCGACGTTGGGGTGGAGGACCATCAATGTGATCCTTCATCTGTGGCGTATTATAATGCTCCATGCATGGAAGATACGATATCACTTCACTATCGTTCCGATGATGCTCCGGCAAACGATCCCACAGTAAACCAATAAAGTTACCCCAATACTTTAGGAGCAAGACCTTTGGAACCTGTTCGAGCTCGTTTTTGGTCAAGTCCAGGGGGTGCTTGGCCGGATGCACTGCGTACATACTCGCACATGTGAACATCTTGACGTAATCTTGTGGAATGAAATCTCGACGGGTTGAAACTTGTGTCGGAATAACGCTGCAGCTGCATGCAATAAATAAAGCATTTTATGGGCTTTAAAGGGCAACCCTTCGTATGGGAACTATCGTTTTCTCACTCTCGAAAATTTTCCTAGCCATAAATGGAAGTTCCCCCCCCCCCACACACACGCACACACACATTCACCCATTTGTGTAAGTTGTTTTATATATATATATATATATATATATATATATATATATATATATATATATATATATATATATATATATATATATATATAAACTCCTGTGAATAGTCTAGACAAAAATTCTCCGCTTACATTTATAAAATGTTGATAATAAATTATCAGATTTTATGGGTTTTCAAGGACCCGCGACTCTATGATGCCCCCTCCCCCACAGAGTCGACAGCGGCTTCCCCCTCTCGCCCGCGGGTCCAGCTATAGCCGGGAAGACATCGTCACCAAAAACTAGCATCCCCACTCTCTAACACCCCTCCCCTTTCCCTCCGCCGGAACCGCGCACTCGGCTCCCGCATGCAGGATCCCCCCCCCCCTCCGCCATGCATACCACGGCTTCCCCGCGCTCGACTCCCCCGCCCGGCTCCCCCCTGAGATCCCAGAGTTAAAACCAGCCTATTACAACTACTGACGATGCTGCGACAACGACGGAAGGAGCATTATTTATTTAACAAAGATAGAATCAGTGCTCGCAACGGCTCTCGGAACATCGATCGGACATTCCTGACACTACTGGCCCGAATTCGTCTCCGATTTTATCTTATTTCCGGTCAGATTGGGTCGAGAAATCTGACGGTCCTGCGACAGCGAGGGAAGGAGCATTATTTATTTAACAAACATAAAATCGGTAGTCGCAACGTTTCTAGGAGCCTCAATCGGAAATTCCTGATAGTACTGCCCCGAATCCGTCTCCGATTTTATCTCATTTCCGGTCAGATTGAGTCGAGAAGTCGGACGATGCCGCGAGAACGACGGTAGGAGCTTTGTTTATTTAACAAAGATAAAATCGGTGCTCGGAATGGTTCTCGGAGCCTCGATCGGACATTCCCGATATTACTGCCCTGAATTCGTCCCCGAATTTATCCTACTTCCGGTCAGATTGGGTCGAGAAGTCTAACGATGCCGCGAGAACGACGCTCGGAGCTTTGTTTATTTAACAAAGATAAAATCGGTGCGCGGTATGGGTCCCGGGGGCTCGATTGGGCATTCCCGATATTACTACCCCCAATTCGTCTCCGATTTTATCTTACTTCCGGTCAGAATGGATAAGGAAGTCTGACGATGCCGCGAGAACGACGGAAGGAGCATTGTTTATTTAACAAAGATAAAATCGGTGCTCGCAATGGCTCCCGGGTCCTCGATCGGACATTCCTGACATTACTGCCCCGAATTCGTCTCCGATTTCATCCTACTTCTGGTCAGATTGGGTCGAGAAGTCTGACGATGCAGCGAAAACAACGCTAGGAGCTTTGGTTATTTAACAAAGATAAAATCGGTGCTCGGAATGGTTCCCGGGGCCTCGATCGGACATTCCCGATATTACTGCCCCGAATCCGTCTCCGATTTTATCCTACTTCCGGTCGGATTGGGTCAAGAAGTCCGACGATGCCGCGAGAACGACGCTAGGAGGTTTGTTTATTTAACAAAGATAAAATCGGTGCTCGCAATGGCTCCCGGGGCCTCGATCGGACATTCCCGACATTACTGCCCCGAATTCGTCTCCGATTTCATCCTACTTCCGGTCAGATTGGGTCGAGAAGTCTGACGATGCAGCGAGAACAACGCTAGGAGCTTTGATTATTTAACGAAGATAAAATCGGTGCTCGGAATGGTTCCCGGGGCCTCGATCGGACATTCCCGATATTACTGCCCCGAATACGTCTCCGATTTTATCCTACTTCCGGTCGGATTGGGTCGAGAAGTCCGACGATGCCGCGAGAACGACGCTAGGAGGTTTGTTTATTTAACAAAGATAAAATCGGTGCTCGGAATGGTTCCCGGGGCCTCGATCGTACATTCCCGAATTCGTCTCCAATTTTATACCACTTCCGGTCAGATTGGGTCGAGAAGTCTGACGAAGCCGCGAGAACGACGCTAGGAGCTTTGTTTATTTAACAAAGATAAAATCGGTGCTCGGAACGGTTCCCGGGGCCTCGTTCGGACATTCTCGATATTACTGCCCCGAATTCGTCTCCGATTTTATCCTACTTCCGGTCAGATTGGGTCGAGAAGACTGACGATGCCGCGAGAACGACGCTAGGAGCTTTGTTTATTTAACAAAGATAAAATCGGTGCTCCGAATGGTTCTCGGAGCCTTGATCGGACATTGCCGACATTACTGCCCCGAATTCGTCTCCGATTTTATCCTACTTCCCGTCAGATTGGGTCGAGAAGTCTGACGATGCCGCGAGAACGACGCTAGGAGGTTTGTTTATTTAACAAAGCGTTGCCACCTAGCGTCGTTCTCGCGGCATCGTCAGACTTCTCGACCCAATCTGACGGGAAGTAGGATAAAATCGGAGACGAATTCGGGGCAGTAATGTCGGCAATGTCCGATCAAGGCTCCGAGAACCATTCGGAGCACCGATTTTATCTTTGTTAAATAAACAAAGCTCCTACCGTCGTTCTCGCGGCATCGTCACACTTCTTGACCCAATCTGACCGGAAGTAAGATAAAATCGGAGACGAATTGGGGGCAGTAGTATCGGAAATGTCCGATCGAGGCCCCGGGAACCATTCCGAGCACCGATTCTATCTTTGTTAAATAAACAAAACCGCCTAGCGTCGTTCTCGCGGCATCGTCAGACTTCTCGACCCAATCTGACCGGAAGTAGGATAAAATCGGAGACGAATTCGGGGCAGTAATATCGGGAATGTCCGATCGAGGCCCCGGGAACCGTTCCGAGCACTGATTTTATCTTTGTTAAATAAACAAAGCCCCTAGCGTCGTTCTCTCGGCATTGTCAGACTTCTTGACCCAATTTGACCGGGAGTAAGATCAAATCGGAGACGAATTCGGGGCAGTAGTATCGGGAATGTCCGATCGAGGCCCCGGGAACCATTCCGAGCACCGATTTTATCTTTATTAAATAAACAAACCTCCTAGCATCGTTCTCGCGGCATCGTCAGACTTCTCGACCCAATCTAACCGAAAGTTGGATACAATCGGAAACGAATTCGGGGCAGTAATGTCGGAAATGTCCGATCAAGGCTCCGAGAACCGTTCCGAGCACCGATTTTATCTTTGTTAAATAAACAAAGCTCCTAGCGTCGTTCTCGCGGTATCGTCAGGATTCTCGACCCAATCTGACCGGAAGTAGGACAAAATCGAAGACGAATTCGGGGCAGTAATATCGGGAATGTCCGATCAAGGCTCCGAGATCCATTCCGAGCACCGATTTTTTCTTTGTTAAATAAACAATGCTCCTTCCGTCGTTCTCGCGGCATCGTCAGACTTCCTTATCCATTCTGACCGGAAGTAAGATAAAATCGGAGACGAATTGGGGGCAGTTATATCGGGAATGTCCAATCGAGCCGCCGGGAACCATTCCGAGCATCGATTTTATCTTTGTTAAATCAACGACGCTCCTAGCGTCGTTCTCGCGGCATCGTCAGACTTCTCGACCCAATCTGACCGGAAGTAAGATAAAATCGGAGACGGATCGGGGGCAGTAGTATCGGGAATGTCCGATCGAGGCCCCGGGAACCATTCCGAGCACCGATTTTATCTTTGTTAAATAAACAAAGCTCCTAGCGTCGTTCTCGCGGCATCGTCACACTTCTCGACCCAATCTGGCCGAAAGTAGGATAAAATCGGAGACGAATTCGGGGCAATAATGTCGGGAATATCCGATCACGGCTTCGAGAACCATTCCGAGCACCGATTTTATCCTTCTTAAATAAACAATCCTCCTACCGTCGTTCTCGCGGCATCGTCCGACTTCTCGACTCAATCTGACCGGAAATAAGATAAAATCGGAGACGGATTCGGGGCAGTACTATCAGGAATTTCCGATTGAGGCTCCTAGAAACGTTTCGAACACCGATTTTATCTTTGTTAAATAAATAATGCTCCTTCCCTCGCCGTCGCAGGATCGTCAGACTTCTCGACCCAATCTGACCTGAAATAAGATAAAATCGGAGACGAACTCGGGCCAGTAGTGTCAGGAATGTCCGATCGGTGCTCCGAGAACCGTTGCGAGCACTGATTCTATCTTTGATAAATAAATAATGCTCCTTCCGTCGTTGTCGCAGCATCGTCAGATTTCTCGACTCAATCTGACCCATTGCGGAGCAAATGCTCACCCGCGATTCGCAAACCTGGGTCGTTTTCATCCCGCCCAAGATCATTTTCTTCACTTAATATTTATTTTTAAAAAATCGAAAATATGGAACAAAACAACCTTTTTATTCCTGTAGAAGTACGGTCTGAAGATCGACCATGATTTTTTTCAGATTTTTTCCACTGCCAATTGTTGGTTTGGCAGTGCAAAAACGAAAACGACCCAGTTTCACGGGATTAATGTGCCTGAAATACCTTTATGGATTGAGGTTTAAGATAATTGATTGAAGTTGATCTATAGATTGCGAACTTTACCGGAAATAATGTCGATTTCGAAAATGTTTGCGCATTTCATGGACCGCAACCAATATTCCTCATCATTTGCGTTTCGCTAATAACTTTCGCAATAAATAATTCTATCAATACATTTTAAAGTAATTTCGCTCGAAATTATTATTTTTTGCCACATTATACGAGCATTTTTATTTTTGACTTTTTCATAAAATATTCAAAAATTCTGTGACTGCAACATGTGAAGATAATTTATGCAACATTAAAAAACAAAAATCTCGTAATATTAGGTAAAAATTAATAATTCCACGTCAAATTACTTTAAAATGTATTGCTAGAATCATTTATTCCAAAGGTTGTTAGCGAATCGCAAATCATTGAAAATCGTATTTTCAGTGCACGGAATCCTCGAACATTTTATGAATTGACATTATTTTGAATCAAGTTCTCAGATAGGGATACATTCAGGTCCATCGGCTCGACCGCGTATCATCGGACTCTGAACCGACTTCCTGTGACAGCCGACCATTCGGAAGTTGCAGCTATGACGTCAGCAGACTAGCACTTCCTATAGCACTGTCGTGCCTGACTTAGCTCATTTGTTCCACTGATTAAATTCCGATTTATACACTTTAATCGTATGTTTGATAATTTTTTTCTCCATGACGGGGAGCACAAATAAAGTTTTTCGGGAGTGTCCCGTATTCGAAATTTTATAAACTTCATTCTCCTGCACGCAAAATGGATTTTTTATTCTTTTCCAGAATACGCTATTTTCTCTGGCAAATGCTATTCATGAGAAAAATACGATATATTTTTTTTCAAAGAAAGCGTGAAAAACCATTAAAAATCATTTTTTTCAGTCGCAAAATCACCGCGCAAGACCCTCTAAAAACACCTGTCCACCTTATATATATATATATATATATATATATATATATATATATATATATATATATATATATATATATATATATATATATATATATATATATATATATATATATATATATATATATATATTTCCAACTACCCCTGAATTTCTCACCCGGTACTGTTCCTCTCTTTTCCATGAGGAATAATCCTAAGCCTATTTCGCTCCACATCTCTACCGCTCTGTACCCGCTTTTCCGCGTATAACGTTACAAAATGAATGCGTTGTATTTCGATGAATATTCAAAAATAGTTATCTTCTTCACGAGGCTCTGCACAAATGGTTACGAGCTCCACCGGATAAAAGCTGTCGTACAAAAGGAAGCACCTTATACATCGAGCTTGCGGAAACTTGTTATCTTTATTTTCAGTTGTTTTCTAATGTTAGGAGTTTGTCTGGGCTTTTTCGGATGTTTCGCTGGACCTATACTAAAATAAGTAGCTCCGTGATGTTGAATCCCATCATAGAGTTGGATGTTCGCCTCCATGTCAGAACATTCCAATTTCTTTTGCCTTCTAGCTTAGCCTGCGTGACTACCTTTCGTGAACAACTCTATGTGAGATAGGAGTAATCATACGTTACGAAGATATCACATTGAAGAGTGTTACTGTGGCAAGGGACAGAAACATTACACGTATCACTTTTTTCTTTGCGTAAGCAGTCCTCGCAAGGAACAATCTTTGCGACGACCGGTTGAGCAAGATATACAGTGGCTCACCAATGTTGTCCATAACGCCGCGCCAGATGGTTAGTTGTGACAACTATCCTGGGCTCTGACATCAAATGGTTAACGCCACCATTGATACCCGACCCGCAAAAGTTGGTTGCTCCAACCCACTGAGTGACCCATGGAAAAGGAGCCGAAAAAAGAGTGCTTCCAACCAGTTTAGTGGTCTGGCTGCAACCCATCTTTTTCCATGCAGTCGAACTGCGCATCCAGTCACGATCTCCAGATCTTTGCAACCGCCACTCATGTTGCCGAGGTTTCAATGTCATCGATCTACATCGTGCGTCCGATTACCAGCACTATCTATATAAAACTAAAAACATTTTTATACATGTAAACGAATAAAATGAGTACAGAATGCGATTTCAGTAGATGTCGTAGATGTCGCACTGCCAGTGTAGAGCCTTTTACGTGTCTCAGTTTCAACCGCTTTACATCTAAGCATCTCATCGACGCTGATAAGATGTAGTATACAGCGAGGCGAGCGGCACTTAAGGTGGTAGAGGTTGAAAAAAGTGCGCGCAAAATAGCTGAGTAGCGAGCTGTGCCGTTTGTTCATGTATCACTCGTAATCGTGCTTTCCAATATGTAGACCTGTGCATACATACAAGTACAAACGTTCGCGTCCACACTTTCTAATGCGCAGTTTTTTTTATACGTCGGTAGGAGCGTAGCATGACCATATAATAATAATTTATGCTTTTCCTGTATACGATTCACCAAGGGGGAGAAAGAACTACTGAAGAAAAGAGAACATCGATTGTGTTACGAGGTCACGGACACAAACGCTCGCGTCTATACGTCCACTTTACGATAATAAGGACCCCGAACGACGAAGAATCGAAATACACATTTCTCGGATCAGTAGCTCACTACGTATGGACTGATGAAATATACGGAAAATATCAGCATATTTAGGTGGATTTTTACATTTTACTAAGTTTTTTTTGCTTCGAAGGAACGTAGTACGTAAGCTATCCTATAATGACACTCATTATACAATTCCCATTAAAATAGGGTATATATGAGAGTGACTTTTATAAGGTGGACATGTGTTTTTTAAGGGCCGTACACGGTGATTTTGCGACTGAAAAAAAAATTCTATGGTTTTTCAAGCTCTCTTTGGAAAAAAAATATATCGTATTATTGTCATGAATAGTATTTGCCAGAGAAAATAGCGTATTCTGGAAAAAAATGAAAATACTAATTTGCGTGCAGCAGAATGCCGTTTATAAAATTCCGAATACGGAACACTCCCGAAGAACTTTGTTTGTGCCCCCCGTCATGGAAAAAAAATTATCAAACATACGATTTAAAGTTGATAGATCGAAATTTAATCAATGGATCAAATAAGGTAGATCAGGCACGACCGCGCTATAGGAACTGCTAGTCTGCTGACGTCACAGATACAACTTCCGAATGTTCGGCTGTCACAGGAAGGTAGTTGAGATTTCTATGACACACGGTCGAATCAAGGGATCTGAATGAGTACTTATCCGAGAACTTTATTGAAAATAATGTCAATTTCGAAGAGGTTCGAGGATTCCATGCTCCGCAAATACGATTTTCAATCATTTGCGATTCGCTAACAACTTTCGGAGTAAATAATTCAAGCAATACATTTTAAAGTAATTTCGCGTGAAATTATTATTTTTACCAAATACTACGAGTATTTTTTTTAATGTTGCATAAATTTTCTTAACATTCTGTAGTTACATAATTTTTAAATCTTTAATTCTGAATATAAAAATATTCAAAATATTAATTCTAAATATTAAAATGTTCTACATTATTCTATATACAAAAATAAATATTGTAATGAGGTCCTCTATATTTTTTCCTTGGTCGTTCTTCTCCCTATTTTCTTCCAACGATCAATACTACTGACGCATATGTGTAAGTGGCCTTTCACCAAATTTATAGCGTCCGTGTACCTACATTCTGAACATCACGCATCACACATCACAATATCACACCTACATTCACAATATCACAACTTATGACGAAAGCCCTCCGTGATCTTCATGAGCGACACTTTCACGTCCGGCCAGTCATATTAGGAACGCTTTGACTTTTCATTCGGCAATATGCTTTCTCAAATTCTGATGAAACCGATGGCCAACGTTTCTAACATCACGTAGGCCCTTCCTCCCACCATTTCGATTTTCCCAAACTCCATCACTATAAATTACCGTCGTTCTAAGCTAAGTCAGTCAGTAAGTCTCCGAATACTGTACAACACTGAATCTCTGTCCATCAATTACCTGAATAAATTCGTCTCAAGTAGCTCAATCCGTGTTAACCGAGTTATTCCGTCCTACAACCGAGTTCTGGAGCGAGTCAGCCACTCCTTTCCTCAAAAATTATAATAAAAGTGTCCATCCCGACATCACAATTGGTGCTAAGTGTGGGGTACGCTGACTAATCAACGCTGGGAACATAGGACCGATTGACGACACTCCGAGTCTACGAGGGACGACGTTTTAAACTGGATCTACGAAAGGAATCGGTGAGTAAAGACTCATTTACTCATTATCGCGAGCCGCAAATTATAACTACCGATTCCGAAACTGACTCAGTAGATCAAACCGAAATGTCGTTATCTAACGTAAACGCAGCCATCAAAACGGCGTTCAGCCGAATAAAAGACTCAGATTCACAAACCGAAATGGAAGATAACGCTTCGCGCATTACGCACGCGTTACCGGAAGATTCTTTTGAAGAGCTAACACCGAAGGAAGCGCTAGAACTAATCCGTGAATTCGATGGCAAATCTCTGGGGGTCGAAACTTTCATTACGTCAATTGAAGATGTAAGACCACAAGTGAGCCGATCAGATTACCTTCGTCGATTAATAATCACAAAAAAAATTATCGGAGACGCGGCAAGAGAAATTCAAGAGTACGAGACAAACACGTACGAACAGCTCTATGAATGCTTACGGATCCTCTTCGGAAACTTGCAACCGGTCAGCGTTTGGAGAGACAAAAGATCGCGAATGTTTCAACAAAAAAACGAAAGTGTTTCGAGATTTACGAATAGATTTTTAGAAGTACAAAATCAACTCCTTTCCGTATTAGCTAATTCAACTCCAGATGAAACACAAAGACGATTCATTGTGGAATACGAACGCCAACAAGGGCTCGACCAATATCTGTTAGGGTTAAAAAAAGAGATTTCCACTGAAGTACGGGCTCAAAAACCGGAGAACATTCGAATGGCAATAGCTCGGGCACAAGCGGCAGAAGCCTACGACTACACAAGAGAGATGATGACGCGCAACATAAACATTACTGAAAAGAATACAGGTAGCTCAGAAATCCGCAAGTCGCCCCATCATAAATCTTCCGGGACTCCCTCAGCGGCACCGTTCTCTTCGATAATATGCCGATATTGCAATCGCATGGGTCACTCCGAACGTGACTGTCGTAAGAAAGCATACGACTCACAAAACCCCAACAGGAACGTACCACAACAATCGGGTTTTCACAACGGGCAGTCTCACAATCACCGACCAACGCGAACAACAGTCAATTATATACCGGAAGGAGAAGCAATCACTACGATACAAGAAACATCCCCCGAGTCAATGCCATCGGATCCGCTAAACGAGTGGTCAAACTTCCCACACGAACAGCTAGCAGAATAGGCTGTTTTCTTGTCGATACCGGTTCAGCCATAAATTTACTTAAAATCAGCATGTTGACAAAAGGATCGCAGATCAATCGAAACATTTAGACACCGTTCTACATGGGCAATGAACAACATGAATCGTTATTTGCTGCTAGGCAAGAATTTCAAGGAAAGATTCACATCTTTCACGTCGTTCCCAATGACTTCCCATTAGACGAGGATGGGTTGATCGGCATTCCGTTCATGGAAAAGTACCAAACAAAAATCGGTATCGGAAGAGAAAATTACTTAATGTTCGATGATCAACGATTTGAATTCAAGAAAGTTTCTGTCACCATCCCGCCACGATCGATCTATTTTATTACGGTTCGTACGAATATTGAAAACGGAACAGCCATCACGGACGAGAACAATCCAGGAGCAACAGTGCCTTGCATCTTCGAAGCCAAGGATTACGAAACCCGAGTGCCATTTTTGAATGACTCGGAAGAACCGATGACGGTTACAATTGACCAGCTACAGGGCATTCCTTTCTGTGAAGCCGCCCGTTCGCCTGAGGAGGAGCGCCAAGACGCACCGGAGGATGTAGCTCGTGTCAATGCTATAGAGATTACGAATACTGCCGAACGTATTCACACATTAAAAGAAAACGTTCGACTCGAGCACGTCCCACCAGATCAAGCAGAAAAGGTTTGGGACATCGTCTCCAGCTTTCCAGATGTATTTGCCCTACCTGGTGATCCACTCCCAGGCACAAAAATGGTCAAGCATCGGATCATCACGAGTGATGATACACCCGTGAACACCAAACAATACAGGTACCCGCCGGTTCACAAGGAAGAAATCGACAGGCAGGTAAACGAAATGCTGGAGAAAGAATTAATAGAGCCGAGTGACTCACCATACAACTCGCCTATTTGGGTGGTACCTAAGAAATCGGATGCATCAGGAAAACAGAAGTGGAGGATCGTTATTGATTTTCGGAAATTGAACGAAAAAACGACACACGACGCCTATCCTCTCCCATGCATCGACGAAATTTTGGATCAATTAGGTCGAGCAAAATATTTTACCGCATTCGATCTAGCGTCCGGATTTCATCAAATCCCAATGGACGAACGAGACAAGCAGAAGACAGCGTTTTCCACACCATCAGGTCACTATCATTACAACAGAATGCCGTTTGGATTGAAGAACGCACCCGCGACATTCCAACGCATGATGAATAACGCGTTGAGGGGATTGATCGGAAATACATGCTTCGTTTACTTGGACGACATTATTATTTACGGACAAACCCTCGACGAACACAATAAGAAATTAATTGACGTGCTGACCCGTCTTCGCGAGTCAGACTTGAAGTTGCAGCCCGACAAGTGCGAATTTCTACGGCCAGAATTGGAATTTTTGGGACATGTAATCTCGGAAGAAGGCGTAAAACCCAATCCAAAGAAAACAGAAGCAGTACAGAATTTTCCAAGGCCAAGTGACCAGAAGCAGATTAAACAGTTCTTAGGACTCGCTGGATATTACGGAAAATTCATAAAAGATTTCAGCAAATTAGCGAAACCACTTACAGAACTCCTGAAGAAAGATACACCATGGTCTTGGACAGACAAACAAGAACAATCATTCAGCCTATTTCGAACAGCGCTGACGTCATCTCCGGTCCTCCAATATCCGGATTTCGAGGGATCTTTCGTGCTCACAACCGACGCGAGCAACCACGCCATAGGTGCAGTGCTATCGCAGGGACCCATCGGTAAAGATCGTCCCATCGCTTACGCATCACTCACTCTTAATAAAGCCGAACAACGATATTCGACGACGGAAAAAGAGATGTTGGCAATAGTCTGGGCTGTCAAGCACTTCCGCCAATATCTGTTTGGAAAGAAATTTCAAATTATTACGGATCACAAGCCGCTAATCTGGATCCTCAAAACCTCGAATCCTCCAACGAATAGTCGCCTAATGAGGCTCCGGTTAAAACTAGAGGAATACGAATACGAGGCCGTTTATAAAAAAGGAACGCTGAATACAAACGCTGACGCCCTATCACGGATATACCCCGTAACTACCCGTCAAGGAAAGCACAACGGCGCTCCGAAGGAGGGGCCGAAAAGCAAGAAGTATCAGATATCGTCATCGAAGAAGAAAGCGACAACGCGGCAGACACCGAAAACACAGTGGAAAAAGAAAATGATCGAGAAGAAATGGAAAATGAAAATTTTCCCCTTTACATAGAGTTCGAACTATCGAAAGAAAGTCCACAGGTTCCTGAAATTTTGGAGGAAGCACCACCCAGGAACACACCGCGGATCAAAATAACCGACCAACTTGAAAACAGTGAAGATGAACTGCACCTCGATTTCGCAAGAGATGAAATCGATGGTATAACGTGTTAGCCGAAAAACTGTCGGTTACCAATGAACCTACCAAGATTTATTTAGGTTGCAAATACCTGAATGAAAATCCAGTTACAAAAATGAGAATTAAGCAGATGATCTCGTTTATTTGGTCACGGAAAACAGAACGACCCTTTCTTTATCTTTACGACATGGAACTGTACGAGCCAGGTACAGAAGAGGAACGGATAGACATCATGAAGCAATACCACGGGACAAGCGCCACAGGTCATTTCGGAGTAGCAAAGACCCTCGATCGGGTGAAGGCTGTTGCTACCTGGCCCAATCTGCAAAGAGACATCGAAGATTACATCCGTAGATGCGACACGTGCCAGAGGGTGAAGCTCGTGCGAACACAACCACGAGCAGAAGCAATAATTACTGACACACCGGAGAAACCCAACGAAAAAATTGCATTGGACCTTGTAGGCCCACTACCTGAAACGTACGAAGGTCATAAGTACATTCTTTCTGTACAAGACCAGCTCACAAAATACATTACACTGATCCCATTAAAATCACAGGATGCCCAATCAACAGTGACAGCACTGGTTGAAAACTTTATTTACATTCACGGAGCTCCGAAAATCATCTTAACCGATGGCGGACGAAACTTCATCAGCCAAACGTTCAAGCATTTAGAAAAGCTCTTTAAGATCTCCCACATGACAACGACAACGTTTCATCCTCAGAGTAATGGGAGCCTCGAGCGAGCACACGGACCGATAAAAGAACAAATTAAAGCATTGATATACGACCATCAAGAAGATTGGGACAAGAAATTAAAGTTCGTCTCTATGGCTTATAACACAGCCAAACACGAAGGGACAGGACTAACTCCATTCGAAATGCAGTTCGGAAGAAAACCCAATATTCCAAATAATTTGCCAGCTCAAAGGACTAATACGACGATTGACGAATACTTCGAAGGAATACGTGCGGATCACGAACGCATCGTCAAACGAAGACGCGATAATTTGATCGCAGCTAAAGAAAGATACAAGGCAGTCCAGGATGCTCACATACATCGCACTATACCCGTCTTCGCAAAAGGCGACGAGGTCCTCGTTGCTCAAGAGCGAGACAAGACACCCCTTGCCCCGAAGTGGGAAGGACCAGCCATTATTTTGGAACAAACATCAGACGTCAACTACGAGATCTTGCTTAAAAATAGAAGAAAATTAATCCACGTTAACAAATTAAAACCTTACCATAGAAACTAATCAAAAATTCTGTGCAGGCATTATGTTGCTGTTACTTCTTCCTCTCCTTGTAACGTGTGTTACATCCGAAGAATTAAGGGTGGAACCACTCGAAGGCACCGTATATATGGAAAACCTGGGAAGTGCCGTAATCTACCATCAAACCTGGACAGTAGTCAACTACGTCGACATTACCGAAATAAATCTACACCGAGATGAGCTGGATATGGCTTCGATATCTTTGTCAAGAATTTGCAACGGAACCGACAAAAAAGGGACTTGCGCCGAATCAGCATCAATCGAAATCCTTCGACAAAGGTTAAATAGGATAGACTCAAGGAGATCCAGATTAATGAACATAATTGATTATAGACTCCGTCTCAAAAGAGGTGTTTTTAATTTTATCGGCGACATTAGTAAAATTTTGTTTGGAACTTTAGGGAATTCCGATGCCGAATATTATAACGATGAGATTGATAAACTTCATACTGACAATAAGAAAATGAGTACTTTAATTCAAAACCAAACGGCGATAGTTAAAGGGATGGCATCAACACTTTCCAAAGCTATTGAGGAATTGCGCACCGAAAATCAACAACTATTGAACTCTTATGGAAAACTAAATTTTGCAGTAGCTGATAATACTAGAGATATAAAAATTAGCGCACAAGTGACTCTTCTAGAAACCCTTATAGACGAATACAGTGAATGTATCAACAATGTTTTAAATGCAGTAAACGATGGTAAACAAGGGATAATCCATCCGCAAATTTTGAATCCTGCTGACTTGGTCAGAGCACTAAAATCAATTCGAGAACAAGCCTCATCCAGTAATACTCCTCCCGTACCTCTAGAAGAATCTGCCTTTGCGACAATTATTGGAATTAGCGACGTAAACGTCATGTTAAAGGATAATCGTTTTACTTATATAATTAAGGTACCAGTAATAGAAAACAATCTACTTGACGTTTTCCGTATTATCCCCATCCCTAAACAGAAGGGCACATCAACTACATTTTACTATGTAAATCCGCCGGATGCGTTAATAATCATTAACGGAGCCAGGACAATGTTTACTCCGAGCAATGAGGAAGACCTCGATCACTGTAAAGAAGTAGGACCAAGACGTTTATGCAAACGTAAGAATCCTGACTATTTTGTACGTGATCCTAATAGCTGTGAAGCGGCAATCCTACAAAAGCCGACAGATATATCCGACTCCCAATGTCAAGTACTATACATAAATCTAATTAAGTCATTGTGGATTCAATTAAAATCAGGAATTTCTTGGATTGTGACATCCCCATACGAAGAAACTCTCCACGTAAGTTGTGATGATCACAAAACACACCAAGCAATGCTGCGGGGCACGAATAAAATAACGATAACGGGTAATTGCATCGGGCACACCGAACACATTTTCATAAGACCTAGTTACGACAAAAGAGTTATTCAAGCAACTGACATTATTCTCAATAAGACTCTTAGAGTCCCAAATCTCGAAGAAGTTCTTCGAAACCATTCAGTATCCTTGGACGATATTCAGTTGACGACCTTAGGACGACCTACGCACGTTGATCTGACTCAACTTAAGGCCCTTGGACAAACGTTAGATGAAATCTCAGAAGAAGCAGCAAAAATTGGACAACATAAACGAACTAAATCATTTATAGAAACTACCTACGAAAGCATCAAGTACCTCGGATACGGTTGCACTGCAATTGTTTTCTTATATTTCACGATGAAGTGCGGATTATGTGGATGCTTATTTAATTTATTTACCGGAGCATTTAAAGCTACTTGCGCTCCATGTGTCAACGTGTACAATAATTGTTTTCATCAAAACACCGAACATGTAGACTACAACGTTAATTACGATAGGGAAAAATGCGCTATGCTAGGAATAACCGGAAACAGCAACATAAGACATGCTGTGAAACCAACAGGTCGTCGGCGATCTACCAGCCTCAAGGCTTAAAGAAAATTCATCTTGTTTTATGAATTTTCTTAAATAAGGGGGGAGGTGTAATGAGGTCCTCTATATTTTTTCCTTGGTCGTTCTTCTCCCTATTTTCTTCCAACGATCAATACTACTGACGCATATGTGTAAGTGGCCTTTCACCAAATTTATAGCGTCCGTGTACCTACATTCTGAATATCACGCATGACTTTCGACACTCTTGGGAAACTTATGACGAAAGCCCTCCGTGATCTTCATGAGCGACACTTTCACGTCCGGCCAGTCATATTAGGAACGCTTTGACTTTTCATTCGGCAATATGCTTTCTCAAATTCTGATGAAACCGATGGCCAACGTTTCTAACATCACGTAGGCCTTTCCTCCCACCATTTCGATTTTCCCAAACTCCATCACTATAAATTACCGTCGTTCTAAGCTAAGTCAGTCAGTAAGTCTCCGAATACTGTACAACACTGAATCTCTGTCCATCAATTACCTGAATAAATTCGTCTCAAGTAGCTCAATCCGTGTTAACCGAGTTATTCCGTCCTACAACCGAGTTCTGGAGCGAGTCAGCCACTCCTTTCCTCAAAAATTATAATAAAAGTGTCCATCCCGACATCACAATATCTTAAAATTCTGTCTCTATAGCATTTTTTAATGATTAATGAAATAGTAAAAAAACAAAAAACTCGCAGTATTTGGTAAATAATGATAATTTCACGCCAAATTACTTTAAAATGTATTGTTAGAATTATTTATTCCGAAAGTTATTAGCGAATCGAATTTTATATATTATCGAATATTATTTACGAAGCATGCAATTCTCAAACATTTTAGAAATTGACATGATTTTCAATAAAGTTCACAATCTATTGATTAAGTTCAATCGATTATCTTAACCCTCAATGCGGGAAGGTGTTTGAGGCACCTCAATCCCGTGAACCTGGGTCGTTTTCGTTTTTGCACTAAAAAACCAACAATTATTGATAAAAAATATCTGAAAAATGCATGGTTAATCTTTAGGCCGCACTTCTCAAGGGATTTTGAGTGATGTTGATCATCAAAATCACTTGAAACGAGTTGAAACGCCTGTATCAACCGTTTTTTATCGGGTCGAGAGGAATCCAATATGAAAAACCATCCATTCAAATTCTGTTTTATGTTGTACTATCGAAATTACCTTCAGATTGGTCGGATTCGTTCCCAGTAGGTGATTTTTATAAATGTATCACCCTCAGCACCAAAATAGCCATTGTGGACTACTACTGCTGCTGTGGACTATGAACGTGAACAAATCCTATGTTGAGCGCGGCATTCTCAGTTGGTAGGGATTATTCCAAAACAGAAACACTTGCATGTGGACTCGGATTCGTTCCCAGATGTAAAAGACGTCGATTCGAAGAGAGATTCACATGAGATACGATGTTAATGAATACGCATTTTTCAACCGTTTTTTATCGGATCGAGACGAATCCAATATGAAAAACGGTCTATTCAAATTCTGTTTAGTATTTCATTTTTCAAATAACCTTCAGAGTGTTCAGATTCGTTACCAATGAATGATTTTTTTTTATTACCACCTTCGACACGAAAATAGCCATTGGACTACTACTGCTGCTGTGGACTATGAACGTGAACAAATCCAATGTTCAGCCCGGCGTTCTCAGGTTATTGGGATAATTCCAAATCAGAAACACTTGCTTGTGGATTCGGATTCGTTCCCAAATGTAAAAGACCCAAAAGATTCACATGAGATTCGACGTTGATAAATACGCCTGTTTCAACCGTTTTTTTATCGGATCGAGACGAATACAATATGAAAAACGGTCTATTCAAATTGTGCTCGGAATGGTTCACGGAGCCTCAATCGGACATTCCTGATATTACTGCCACGAATTTGTCTCCGATTTTATCTTACTTCCGGTCAGATTGGGTAGGGAACTCTGACGATGGTGCGAGAACGACGGTAGGAGCATTGTTTATTTGACAAAGATATAATCGGTGCTCGGAATAGTTCTCGGAGCCTCAATCGGACATCCTGATATTACTGCCCCGAATTCGTCTCCGATTTTATTTTACTTCTGGTCAGATTGGGTCGAGAAGTTTGTTAAGTAAACAATGCTCCTACCGTCGTTCTCGCTGCATCGTCAGACTTCTCGACCCAATCTGGCCAGAAGTAAGTCAAAATCGGAGACGAATTCGGAGCAGTAATATCAGAAATGTCCAATTGAGGCCCCAAAAACCATTCCGAGCACCGATTTTATCTTTGTTAAATAAACAATGCTCGTATGGTCGTTCGCGCAGCATCGTCAGACTTCTCGATTCAATCTGACCGATTGAGTAGAGAATTTTAACCGGCAATTCGCGAACCTGGGTCGTTTCCGTCCTGCCCAAGATCATTTTCTTTGCAGGTTGCTGAATATTTATTGTTCCAAAAATAAAACATATGACCGAAAAAAACCCTATTTCCCCTTGAGAAGAACGACCTAAAGATTGAGCATGAATTTTTTCAGATATTCTTCATTGACTATTGTTGGTTTGTTAGTGCAAAAATGAAAACGACCCAGGGTCACAGGATTAAGATGCCTCAAATAGTTTCACGGATTGAGGGTTCAGATAACCGATTGAACTTAATCGATAGATTCTGAACTTCATTGAAAATAATGTCAATTTCGAAAATGTTCGAGGATTTCATGGTCCGCAAATAACATTTTCAATCTTATGCGATTCGCTAACAACTTTCGGAATAAATAATTATAATAATACATTTTAGAGTAATTTGGCATGAAATTATTATTCCTTACCAAATACTACAAGTATTTTTGTTTTTGACTATTTCATAAATGATCTTAAAATTCTGTAACTACAGAATTTTGCGATATTTATTTTTATATTTAGAATTATGTAGAATATTTTTATATTTAGAAGTTAAGATTTACAAATTATGTAACTACAGAATGTTAAGATAATTTATGCAACATTAAAAGACAAAAATACTCGTAGTATTTGGTAAAAAACCATAATAAGAATCGTATTTACGGAGCATGGAATCCGCGAACATTTTCGAAATAGACATTCTTTTCAATAAAGTTCTCGGATAGGGACACATTCAGATCTCTCTGTTTGACCGCGTGTCATAGGAGTCTGACCCAGTCCTGTGACAGCCGAACATTCGGAAGTTGCAGCTGTGACGTCAACAGACTAGCACTTCCTATCGCGCGCCCGTGCCTGATTTAGCTCATTTGTTCCACTGATTAAAATCCGATCTATCAACTTTAAATCGTATGTTTGATAATTTTGTTCCCCATGACGGGGCACACAAATCAAGTTTTTCGAGTCTGTTCCGTACTCGGAATTATGTAAACTTCATTCTCTTGCACGCAGAATAGAATTTTCATTTTTTCCCCAAAATACGCTATTTTGTCTGGCAAATACTATTCATGACAAAAATACTATGTATTTATTTTCAAAGAAATCTTGAAAAACCATTAAAAATCATATTTTTTTCAGTCGCAAAATCACCGCGAAAGGCCCTTAAAAACACATGGCCACCTTATAAAAGTCACCCTATATATTCTATTCCATGCGCCCTTAAAAATAAATAAATCGCAAAAATAAGATCGCATCAAAAAGGTTACCAAAGGTTTATGAATTTAAGGGGGTCTGACGTTCGACGACAAGTGAGGGATGGATACCCCGTCAAGCTTGTTGTCCTGCAAAATTGCGGGAACTCTAATTTTATCCTCCCTTCAAAGTGTTACCCGTCTCATTTTATCGAATGCACCTCACTTCAATTTAGTGTACCCCGTAACGAGTCTGCATAAGCTCGAAAACACATCGATTTCCAATATTTTTTTCCGATGGGAGTATTTGGATGACTTGATTTTGCACACAATTAAAACATAGTCCTGTCAAGATTGAGTTTATTTGCATTGAAAAATATTGATAAACGATCAAGTTATTATTATTCAAACAAAGTGCCGCCATTGTTGTATGGCCAAGCAGTGTAGACGGTGTTGGCAACTAGGGTCATCCGAAATGAAAACTGAAAACTGTATTTGTAGTGTAATAATAAAACTTTATTTAAATTTTGAAAATGACGACACCGCCTTTTGTCGAAAAAAGTCCTGTTTTCGACCATTATAAACAACTTTAAATATTCGTTAGGGGGCATATACAAATTAAGTAATGCTAAATTCCCCAATGTTCGACCCCCCTCCCCTCCCCTCACGTATCAGGACCGTAACGCCTGCCCCCCTCCTATTCCGTTACGTAACGGGTGCTGTGTCGTCAATAATTACGATTTTTTTGATAGACAAAACTAATTATGAAAGGTTCGGGTTTAGACTCTCTTTATTAAGGATATATTCATCTAGTTTTATACCAATTTTTATGAAAAAATCTTTAAAACTAACCGCGATATATACCTTAACTTGTCGATGAAAAAAAAATTCTCTTCATTGTACCATCGATATCTTTATAAAAAGTTATCTGTAAATAAAACGCCCAAAATTTATCGATATCTATACAAATGTAACGATCGTTACGCGTAGCTGTTTTCTTATTTTGCTTTTTTTTAACAAAATGCCGACGGTTTAGAAACTTTTTTCTATTATCAAGGCCTTTTTTTATATTCAAGCAGTCTTTAAAAATAGTGATCACAAAATGGAAGAATCGGCTATGTACGACCCTAGCAAATGGATAAACAGATTTTCCAAAAATCATCCGATCATATGATCGAAAATATTATACTGTGACCGAACAGGAAGTCCATCGGACGCGATTCGTAAAATATAATTTCGAGAAAAACGCTAAAGAAAAAAGGGCAAATCGCATCGGGGCGGGTCGCCGTAGCGCATTAGGCTGACCCTTCAAGAAAATCGACATACTAGGTGCGCAGCTAAGCTTTCGGGTTTTTTTTTTTAAATCAATGAAAAATGGAAAATTTCAAGACAAATACAAAAAATGGATCATTGAAAGTATCGTCCCTTGCTAGCTACACATTTTTGCCATCTTTCTGGCAATTCGCGAATACCGCGACGATAAAACGACGCGTCTTTGAACCGAAACCATTAAGCCAAGCAATTTTGCACTTCTTAGAATTTGGCCAAGTGTAGCCCAGTCAAGTCATGCGCCATTGACCGGAACAAGTCATATTCGGAAGGGGCCAGGTCTGGTAAATACGGTGGGTGCAGCTCCAATTTCGGCGTTTTGATGGTGTCCTGGACGCTGAAAGTGCGCTGGCACGGGGCGTTGTCGTGCTGCAATATCACTCGTCCCTATCACGTGTCCTATTCTGACCGTTTTCCGAGCAATGCAAAACGAATCTTTACAGGTAGTTTTTGATGGCGCACGTTTGTCATTGGTCTCCTCAAGCAATCGACATGCTTCAGCTACATTGTTTTTCCAGTTAAAGCAGAAGAGCAAAGCTTCCCGCAAATGATGTTTATATGGCACAAAACTCGACATCTTTATTGTTGGAAAAAATAGTATTGCGTTTCGATATGTGTTGGTATTACCTACAAATGGTTATAGTTGACTAATGTCCAACCATTAAAAAACACACAAATTCAGACATGTACGTCGACTCCATGTGTCTCAGCGGCACGCACGTGTGAAACCCGGAAACTTAGTTGCGCACCTACTAACTCGATTAAAGTTTGGAATTGTTACAGAATCTTCGTTGCAAATTAAACCTGTGACCCTAGGCTCTAAAGCTAAGCGGAAAAAATGTTTTTTAGATATGTTAAGCTCATGCAGACCCCGGAACTTTTCCCATATACCCGTAGTGGATATTTCGCGACCCTTGAAATGCTTCACTCGACGGGGTGGTTTCGCCCCCAGTGCCCCCGCCGATAAAAATTACAAATTCAACCGTTTTTAATAACCTTGAAAATATCTGAGTTTAAACAAAAACATAGGTGGGTGCCGCACAGATATTAGTTTTAAAAAATCCTTCTTCTACAAATGTAGATGCCTTTGAATAGTTTATTGTCAAATGTCGATAACGAACGGCACGCGCGTCCTCGCAAAGTTCATTCACATTCCCCGTTCTCGTCGCGGCCTCGTTCTTGACTACCAAAATTGAGAATAAGTGAGACGGAAGACGGTAGGACGTACGAGAATGTGGAATAGGATCTGTACAATAGTTTGCAATAGTAAAGTGAGTCGGGGAGCTCTCTCTCTCTCCCTCTCTCTCTCTCTCTCTCTCTCTCTCTCTCTCTCTCTCTCTCTCTCTCTCTCTCTCTCTCTCTCTCTCTCTCTCTCTCTCTCTCTCTCTCTCTCTCTCTCTCTCTCTCTCTCTCTCTCTCTCTCTCTCTCTCTCTCTTTCTCTCTCTCTCTCTTTAGAGATTGGACAAATCGAGGTCTTCGAAAACCGCTTCACTGAAATCCTTCCCGACTATCAACACGCTGTAATCGTTGGCGACTTTAACACAGATCTGAATCGGACAACACACGACTCAACGCATCTATGCAACTTCATTGAAACAAATGCGCTCTATCTGGTACCACATGGCGATACTTATCACACTGCTACGTCCACCTCGCGCCTTGATCTCTGCATAGCTGACCGTAAAAGTAAAATACTTGCATTTAATCAATACCCGGTGCCATGTTTATCTTCACACGATCTGATTAGCGTCACCTACAATATCAATACGCCCATGCGTGATCCCGCGACCTTTATATGCCGCAATCTAGATGGAATCGATCGAATGCCGCTGCGGGCAGTTTTCGAGGCTGTAGATTGGGAACCCATGTATCACATGGAGGAAATTGACAACAAGGTAAAATTCCTGAATACCACGATCATCAATATTTTTGACACTCACGCACCATAGGCTAAGATCACTGTGAAAAGGAATCCAGCACCCTGGCTGACTGCTGCAATTGAAGAGCTTATTCGGCGTAGGAACAGATTACGCAGCGCTTACGACAAGACTAAACCGCCCCACCTATTTACTCGCTTCATCCTTTTACGAAACCATCTCAAGGCAAAATTGAAAGCTGCTCGTGATGCCTATTACATCAACGCATTCCGGGCAAATGCCGGCAATTCGTCGAAAACATGGCTGAAGATACGGGAACTCGGACTGACATCCTCCGTATGCTCCCATGCTCAACCTCTCTTCTCTCTTGACAGCTTGAATAATCAATTCCTCTCTGCAGGCTTATTAGTCTCTCAACTACAAGGAGCACGAGTCGCTACAGCTGATGCTGAAAACGCTTTCACCCTGCGACGGGTCTTAAATGAACACCTGGACTTGGCGGTGCGAGCTGTTGCCTCAGATGTGCCAGGAACCGATGGAATCTCCGTCAAAATGCTCCGCCTCGTTCTGCCGTTTCTACGGTCTCACATCTGTCATATCTTTAACTATTCCTCGGATCACTCTGCTTTTCCCAATGAGTGGAAACGAGCCCTCGTGTGTCCTATCCCTAAGGTCACTACGCCTGCCTCGCCAGCAGATTACCGGCCAATTTCTATTTTGTGCGTTCTATCCAAGATCCTGGAGCGTATTGTCGCTCAGCAGATATCTCGACACCTCGATCTGCATGGTCTACACGATCCCTACCAATCAGCCTTTCGACGACACCACGCAATCAGCATTAATTAGAATCGTCGATGATGCGAGGACTGCCATCGACAAACGCGAAGTCACCATCTTACTTGCTTTTGATTTTTCTAAAGCCTTTGATTGTGTCAGGCAAGACCTCCTACTCTCAAGGCTCATCGAGCTCGGCTACTCAAGTGCAACTGTTCGCTGGCTTGCTTCATACCTTGATGGGAGAAGTCAGGCCGTCTACAACCGAAACGGACAAATCTCTGACTGGGGCCACCTCCACTGTGGAGTTCCACAGGGTTCCGTACTTGGCCTGCTGCTTTTCTCCATCTTCATCAGCAGCCTTGGCGGAGTCCTATCAAGCTCTAGGTATCTAGCTTCTACGCCGATGACCTTCACATCTATTTGACCTATCGCTCTTCAGATATCGTCGAAGGTATTGCGCGCATCCAACTGATTCCAACTCCATATATACCTGGACCTTGATGCACGGCCTCAAACTTAACCCTACTAAAACGAAGAGAGCTTTAATCATCGGATCTTCCCGCTACGTGGCGTCTTTATACGCATCGGAACTCCCTCCATTTCTCGTTAGCCAGACACCAGTACCGTTGCCTAACTCCATCCACTGCCTTGGTGTCACCAGGAACAACACTCTCTCCTGGCGGGAGCACTTTTCACGGGTATCAAATCGGATATGCAGTACGGTTCCCCGGCTCAGATCCATTCGAAGCCGCTTGCCGCGCCAAGCTCGAGAAGTACCGGTCAGGTCCTTAGTGCTTCCACACATCGACTATTGCTGCCTTCTCTTCACTGACAGTACCATCGAACTCGACCTCAAATTGCAGCGAGCCGTTAATCGCGGCGTCCGTTTTATCTTTAATGTGCGGCGGGATCAACATATCACGCCGTACTATCAAAAACTAAAATGGCTAAAAGTGGCTGAGCGACGCATGTACTTCTTGGGTACATTTTGCTACTCGACCCGGCTGTACAGAGAACCGCAATACTTGTTGGAGCGCATCTCGCAACCGGCACTTAGAACGCAGCACGACCTTCGGCGATATGTGCATAGCTCGGACTGCGCCATCCCGCTTTTCCGCACAGAGGCCTACAGAAAATTTTTCGCTGCCTCAAACAGCTCTCTACACTGGATGCTTTTAAGACCGGAGTACGTAACTCCCTAATGGCCAACATGCACTAGTCATGTGAGGTCCTCATCAGCCATCATAATAGTCAAAAACAATTCAATAACTGACATATGTAATTGTACAAGCACGGTGCTCTTAGGGGACTTCAGTCCCAGAGCACGAAATAAATCTCTCTCTCTCTCTCTCTCTCTCTCTCTCTCTCTCTCTCTCTCTCGGTGTCGGTTAAATTTTTTTTTAAACAAGTTTTGAAGTATTTGTTATTGCAAAATGGAGTCATTTTTTTCTGAATATTCTATCTTTTTGTTTTAACCCATTAAGTCCCAAACGGACGATTTTTATCCGATTTTCAGTGGCTGTTTCTACCATGAAGCCGATTCTGAAAAATATCAGGAATAGCCGTATCCGACGCGAAATTTTATCAGCTTTCAGAATCCGTGCTCAAAATTTGCAAAAAAATGCCACCCAACGAAGTTATGTTTGTTTATGTTAAAAAACGCGTTTTTTCGCAGCAGTTTTCTTTTCAATCGACCTTTTCGTATCGAAAATCGATGAGGACCCCTCCGGGAGGTCAAGATGGTCCATGGACCCTAATCTATAAAATCCATTAGTAAAAATTTCGAAGTCCAATATGGCGGTTCGAAGCCGAAAATTTATATGTGCTTTTCTCTCACCCTGACAAAACTATCTTTTTCAATGGGATTCGCATGTCCAGCTGTATACAAGGGCTTTTGGGGTCGCTGACTACGAATCCGTTATCAGATTTGCTGAACTAAATCAAAATGTTCTATATTGTATTGCTGACAATGGATCGATGTGGGATTTTGAGAGCGCTATATAAGGATCTGTACAAAAATCGATGTATAGCGTTTGTTACGCTGTCACTTACTATCATTGACTGTATGCTGTCAGCGATAATTGATACACCGTGTTCACCAGTTACCGTATGACAAATCTGTCTGACACTTGAAAAATGGCGAATACATGACAAACGAAGCGGCAAAAACGGTCTCATAATCGAGATCACATCGAAATTGAAGACCGTGTAGGCGGAAGTTTCGATGCGATTTTCATTCCCGAACCAAACGATTCTGGAGATTCTATCTCCGATTCTGAATCAGAAGATTCCCCAAATTTCATTGATGAAATTAAAAACGATCCGAGTACTGTAATTCCAAAAACGTCCTATCAAAAAATCTTAAATAATTATGAAGAAGACCAATCAAAGTTGGAGCCAAACCATAATTATATTTGGGAGGATGGAGAGAAAAAATATGATGAATTCCCTAAAAACGAAATTCTGCTTTCTGATTCCTGAAGAGACGTAATCCGCAATGCTTCTAATACACAGTTATTCAAGTTTTTTTCTCTGAAGAATTGAAAAACTTCATACTAGAAGCTACTCGCGAGAAAAATTTCAATATGACATCGAATGATTTGGATGTTTTTTTGGGAATAATTATATTGTCAATGTTCAATGAGAGGAAATCCCAAAAGGACTACTGGTCTGTAGATCCCTTGTTGATATGCAATCCCATCACTGAAGCAATGAGTCGCAACGAATTTCTGAAAATAAAATCCAAAATCAAATTATTGAAAACACAGTGTAGAGATGTTGATGACAGAGGTTGGAGGGTAAGAAAAGTTCTTGATATTTTCAGAAAAAACATTCTCCAGTTCAGGTTTTTCTCCACAGCTTTATCTATAGATGAGATGATGGTAAAATTCCATGAAAGGACTATTTTACATCAGTTTATGATGAACAAACCGGACCGTTTTGGAATAAAATTGTGGGGCATTTGCAGCGCAGATGGATTTTTATTTGACTGCGATATTTACTGTGGCAAGGGTTCAAACATTTATTCCGCGAATAAAGAAATCAAATTGAAAAAATGTGCCCTGGGGAGTCGTGTCGTTATGCAGATGATTCAAAAGCTGCTCACATTGGTTGTTCCAAAAAAAATAATACAGTGTCATTTATACTTTGATAATTTGTTCACCAACCCCGACCTATTGATTCATCTAAAAAATCTTGGTTTGAGAGCGACAGGTACTGTGAGAGCAAACAGAGTAAAAGTAAAAAATTATTTGGATCTGAAGGTAGGGAGGGGTACATTTTCTGCAAAGCACGAAAAAAATAGTGGCATGAATTTCATCACTGTGATGGATTCGAAGCAGGTATCATTGCTTTCAACAATATCCAGTGTCACGCCGCTACCAACAGTGAAACGTTTTTCCCGACAGGAAAGGGCTTAAATAAATTTACCTTTTCCTTCAGCGTTCACGGGGTACAATAAGTACATGGGTGGAGTCAATCTTCACGATGTGCATTGCAGCAATTTGATGCCATGCATCAGAGCGAAAAAATGGACTTGGGTTATTTTCATAAGGCTTATCCAAGCATCTATTGCTAATGCCATCGTTCTTCGCAATTTGAGTAGCGACGGCCCAAAAGTGGGGAGTAAAGTAGTAGGACTCGAAATCGCGAGAAACTACCTTGCAAAGGGCGGAAATAAAAATAAGATAGCACCCAAGAGTATGACTGTAAAATCTAAAAAGAACTGTGAACACTATCACAGATGTGGCACAAGAACGCAGAAAGTGTGTATGAGCTGCAACGTTTATCTATGTTCCCACTGCTTTACGCTCGTCCATACAACAAAAAATAGTCTTTGGTTCATCTGAAGGGGAATAGAGGAATAAAATAGAAAACAAAAAGAAAATTGTAAAAAGCAACAAAAAATGATAAAATAAAAAATAAAAAAAAACCAAAAATTATAAAATACAAAATAAAAAAAATAAAATTGAAAATTAAAAAAATGAAAAAGAAATAAAAAATTATAAAAAGTAAAAAAAAGGCTCTCGATTTTGCGTTGACCTCCTCGTGGTGAGAGTCGGGCAACGGCAAAGTATTTTGACGGCTGAGGAACGCATAGTGTTTTTCGTCTTCTCGATCTAAACCTGAAAACTAAAAAAAAATCTTCCTACGAATTTTACCTACAATTTTCCACTTCGTTCTCGAATTCGGCAAATCTGATAACGGATTCGTAGTCAGCGACTCCAAAAACCCTTGTATACAGCTGGACATGCGAATCCCATTGAAAAAGATGGTTTTGTCAGGGTGAGAAAAAAGCACATATAAATTTTCGGCTTGAATTTCGAAATTTTTACTAATGTATTTTATAGATTAGGGTCCATGGACGCCATATCTTGACCTCCCGGAGGGGGTCAAGATATGGAATCGATATTTCGTATCGATTTTCGATACGAAAAGGTCGATTGAAAAGAAAATTGCAGCGAAAAAGGGCGTTTTTTTTACATAAACAAACATAACTTCGTCGGGTGGCATTTTTTTACAAATTTGGAGCACGGATTCTGAAAGCTGATAAAAGTTCGCTTCGGATATGGCTATTCCTATTTTTTCAGAATAGGTTTCATGGTAAAAACAGCCGCTGGAAATCGGATAAAAAAGCGTCCGTTTGGGACTTAATGGGTTAACTGGAGAACTCAACACCAAGCTTTGAAGACTCCTGAACAGTTGTATTCGCTTCATCTACATTCCGAAATGCAACGAGCCCATTACTTCTTACCGACATCGACTACGGTGGTTACCTACCAAAAACCGTCGGCTGTACTTTCTTGGCACTAGTGCTTATCGGATTTTATTCCTTAATTCTCTCAACTACCCTTCTGAAGTCTTTCCATTCATTGGCAGGTCCATTCGGCGCTCTCAACGGCCATTCGTGCCATCTGCTACTGCTTCCATTTTACACAACGCAATTCACCGTACCACTATTTTTCAGGAGTTCTTTTAACTGTCTGCAGCCTACTTCTGGAATACCCTGTCAAATTATATTTGCTCTGTGCAAAGTACAGGTTGGGAGTAAATAATCGATCGCAACGTCCGCAGTGGACAAAAATTACAATAAACTCGGCTATTCATCGGTAAAATCTGTATGAGCGTAGTACGATATTTTTGCAATAAAAGTTAAAATATGGTTCTATTAAAAATGGGCCACGACGTTACTGTGTAATAAATTGCTGAAATACCGGAAGGAATAGAAAATGCAAATTTCATCGATTCCTTGCGACAAATTGGAAGCTAGAACAACGCAACAAATGGATAGCTGCAGTTTTACCTTTAAAGAAGTTTTGTATAGCGTCAAAGAAATAGAGTTTTGCCTTATGCGGCGAGCTCGCATTATTATTAATTCTCAATACCTTTGATTAATTAATTTTTCACAATAACTCTAATTAATAACTCAGAAAACATGACCCAAGTTAAAACACAAGTTTAAACCTGGGTCATGTTCTCAACTCTTTCACGTCCCTGACGTGTTCAGCAGGTACCAACAGTTTCATTCAGCAGATACCTTAGATTGAGTTTGAGGTTGGAAATTGATATTGTGAGTTATACTCTCGAAATCGGTCCTCAAACTTATGCTTATTTCGATCTGAAAGCAAAGTTTTATTTATTATATTATAAAGTGGTGCAGCAACAATATATGTTTGGTAAATCTTAATCAAAGCAATTATATATCTCAATTTTTCTCGTCTTATAACAAAATTACAAGTAAATGAAAATATACATTTAAAGAAAATCTCCGTTATTTTTTTTCACTTTACTGAAAGGAAACGCTTCTTGCCGTCTTTGGCCAAATAAATTGATGTAATGCAAACAAATTAAAGGGAATTGACACACGATTATAATTTTAACAATAAATCTTAATATTATAACCACAATTCGAGAGCTTTTGACAGAGTCGACAAAAATACGAACGCCGCGCGGCGCTAGGGTAGCGCGAGGAGCCAATAACCTTATTCGCTCTCCCACGAGAAAACTCCGTGGCTCTTTTTCCACCCGGCGACCAGGTTTGGCTGGTTGAGCATCGCGTTTTTCTCGTGGCTTCGTGAATTTCGACCAGTTCGCGTCCATCGGCGAGAATTTACGTATCAACGTACATGAATACACGTATGAGCGCAGTTGAACATAACCCGTTCCTTCCAACACTACCGCGTGGAATAAAACATCGTTCCAACAGTCTCGGCTGCTTAAAAAACTCACCGAAGTTTGCGGGATATTAACATTGGAAGTAGGGTACAGGGAAAGTTTACAGTTTTGGTACATTGCTGGTAACGGAACTGAACATGTAATTGGGGCGGAGATTTGCCTGTTCTAATATACACAAATACATTACCCAGTGGTTCTGTAAACAGTACAACTAGTGGACATTTATTTTATTTTACATATCAATACCTAACACTTGTAACGCGCAAACGCCGAATTCGTTGATGGGTTACCATTTAATGGACTATCCGGAATAGGGAAATTATTTTTTATATTGAATCCAAACGTTTTGTGCAGCTCACCAAATTTTTTTTACCAATTTTAATGTACCAATTGCTAAATTGGTCCGTTGGTGAAATTGGTAACTTGGTAGATTTAGTAAGTTGGCAAAATTGGTAAAATTAGTAAGTTAGTAGATTTAGTACGTTTAAAAAGTTCGTCAAATTGTAAACAAGTTAATTTGATAAAATCCGTAATTGGCCAAATTCGTAAATCGGTAAATTCGTAAAATTGGTAAGTGGGTTGTATTGTAAAGTTCTCCGTATGAAAAAGTCGGTATATTGGTAAAAATGTATAAAATGATAAACTGGGAAAATTGGTAAAATTGGTGAATTGGTAAACTGATAAGATTGGTCAAATTGGTAATTTAGTAGAAATCGGTATTTTGTTAAAATATGGGAATTCGTAATATCGGCAAATTACAAAGTAATGTGGTAAAATCAACATGTTGGTAAAATCTGTCAATTGGTAAAACTAGTTAGTTGGCAAAATTAGAGATCGTAAAACAATACCAAATATTCACGATTACAAATGATTCTTGCATCGGCAAAGAGATCTCTCCCCATGTCCGTTACGATCTCATCTGTATTTTCGTTAAAAACAGTTATAATCGAGAAGGCAAAAACTCTTCGAAAACCGATTTCTTTGAAGCGATGAATAGAGAGTAACATGAATATGTTGCAGGAGAATTGGGACCCGTTAAACTTAGGAAAGATTACCTCTTTACTAGCGGACTCGGCGATGGTACTGTTCAGTACTTGAGAGTAGTTTGCGTTTGGCCATTGCGAGCTCCGTTGCTAGCCGCGCTCGACCAACTCGCATCAACAGGGATGAAAAATCTCTTGTGAACGAGTGGGCGAGCGTGCAATATACTGTTTGGGACAGTGCAGCGCGGTCGTCCGTCGAGTGACGATCGTCGGTGACGCGCAAGGCGGAAGGGCCCTGGGTCCTCTCACGTACGACTCCACTGAGTTAAACACATACGACTCTTCCGAGTAAAATACTGGCAACTTGCCTATCACAAGCGGTTGAGTGAACGGCCATACGGTCTTCGATTCTCCAACCCTTAAAATACATTCGATGATCACAGCGGTCTGGTGAACGGCCGTACAGTCCTTGATTCTCCGAGCACGGGTGAACGGCCGTACGGTCCTCGATTCTCCGATACTCGATCATATACCTCTTACTAAGAAAGGACAGCAACAGCTGACGAATCCTCGGTAAAGGTCATCAAACGCAAAATCGAAAACAATACGAAAAATCAATCGAAGGTTCAATACGAAATAACGCGAGAGATCGCAATGGCACAAGCCAAACGGGCTTTATGCCTTCTTATATACGCAAATTCACAATCGTCGAATCGTCGTGGGTTTTTATGCCGAAAGGCTTTTCCCACAAGAGCCAATAAATGTAAAAAATACAATGGCTCAAACGCGAGTGTTTTTTCATTTCTTAAAAAACTTCAACCTCCATTCATCATTCAAAATATATATATCCAAAACTACTAGGTAACTTCGCAATGAAGGAGCTTCGACAATACAAATTGGTGTCAGAAGTGGGATTCGAACCCACCCCCACACATAAGTGGACTAAGAAAAGGTGCAAAGGTGCATCGTATCGACAAAAGGGATACTCTACGACCAGCCGACCATCGCCTCCGGACTCGCCACCCCCAGTTCTCTATCCGTGGAAAACGATCATCATCTACAAAAATATAAGTATACAACTGTTCATAATTTCTTATATTGCATTATTTTTGGCATTATACGTCTACTCCATGATTCATACCGTTCGACATAGTCGGATACACGGTTCTGTTCAACGTACGCTTTGTGCGAAGAACATAGCATGTATATATTCCACAACCACGTGTATAAAAACATAGGCCGCGTTGATCTGAGGATCTCGGTTTACGAGCGCTAAAGGGTACCCGCTATACGGGGGGCTTGTTTACTTGACTCGGGCCGCGCTCGGTCTCTTAATTTTTGTCGGTGGACGTACGAGTTCATACGCGTTTTCGAAAAATACGCGCTACATGTGGAAGGGCTTAGAGCTGACCCTTGAGATTTTTGGAGTGGCGTTTCGACATTTAACGTGTGGGAAAGGTTTTTCGTTCCCTTTCTTTTGCGTCGACGGGACTCGGTCTGAGATCGGGTTACAAGGCTCTTGAGTGAGTCATAAACGCCAGGGCTGTTTATTCCGGAGCTATGGGAGACGACAAGGGCGGAAGGCCCAAGGGTCCTAGGCAAGGCACCGAGAAATGGACGACGAAGGGGGATTCTGTCACCAGACCTCGAAGTAACCAGAAGTGTCGATACGTCTTCTTTTTCGAATATCTCGGAAGTATTTATTCGGTTCAAGTTCAGTTAAAATGGCTAGCCGCGTAAAGTTTATCAATCAAAAGCGCGCGACCTTGAAGGCGCAAATTACAAAATTGGAAAAAAATTGCGCAGGACGCCGAGTTAGGTCCCGCGAATATAAAAATGCGTTTAGACCGTGTGAAAGAACAATTCCGTTTATACAAAGAATTACACGATGAACTCGCGTTATTGGTCGAAGCTGAGAGGGACCAGGTCGACGAGTTCGACGAGTTGCAAGATCGATTCTACGCGATCGTGACAAAGATCGAGGCGGATTTTCCATCGACAACGCCTCAACCTCCAAGTGTATTAAACGTGGCCTCTATGCCGATCGACGGCACACGTCGACTTAAATTACCGGTCGCCGATCTCCCAAGGTTCGACGGTAACATCGGGAAGTGGCTATCGTTCAAAAACACTTTTCTTACAATGATCAATTCTCGCGAAGACGTAACGAAGTTACAAAAATTCCGATATCTAAAGAATTGCCTCGAGGGTGACGCGTTGAATAAAATCCTCGTTTATAACGTAAGCGAAGAAAATTACGAGACGGCGTGGAAGTTACTCTTAGATTCGTATGACAAGGTCCGAATTCTAATCGTGAAACATCTCGACGCGATCCTCGAATTACCAGTGTTGACAAAGGCGACGCATGAGGGTTTGGCGCGACTCGTCGACGACATGCGTCAGCACGTGAATATGCTCGCATCAATGAATGTGACACCGGATGAACATTTATTAGTCTGAAAAATCGAACGCGCGTTGCCCAACAATATTCGGGTCAAATGGGAAGAAACACTCAATCTTGACACCTCGCCAACGCTCGAGCAAATTTACAAATTCGTCTCCGAGGCCGCGTTTCCTTTGTGCACGCTCGAGCAAGATGCATCGCGTTCGAAACAAGAGAACAACAGCAAACGACCACTCCCGAGTAAGAAAGATCAAAGCGGATTCAAGATTCGACGAGGGGAAAACGGCGCGCGTACATTCGCGACCGGCGCGTCAGCAAAGTGCGTAGTATGCAAAAAGGAGAGTCATCCCGCGTATCAGTGTCGCAAATTAAAAAAAATTACGGTACAACACCGGTGGAATCTCGTCAAAAATGCATCCCTGTGTAAGAATTGTCTGCGCTTGCACAGCGGCAAATGCGGATCGATGCATTGCAAAAACTGCTCGAGATTTTGCCACACTATGTTGCACGGCGAGTTCTCTGCCGCAGCCGCCCACGCGACTCAAGAAACGGCAAAGTTTCTTTGCCACAACCAAGTCGACAACAAAGGTAATTTCAACATGTCGCGAAATCATTGCACACAGTTTTACGTCGCGAGCTCTGCAGTCGCAGTTAATGCTGATCGATCGGACAATGTGATCTATCTCGCGATGGCTGCGACCTCTTCCTACAAAAAACTCAGCTCGGCTGGGCCGTTGCCGGCGGAAAAACAAATACCACGATCGGAAAACGAACATCGTGCCAGTTAATCGAATTAAAAGAACAAATCGAAAAATTTTGGTTGCTCGATGATGCAAGCGCGAGTCAAATAAAAGTGTCGGAGAATACGGACTGCGAAACTCATTTCAATCGAAGCAGCACTCGCGATCCGTCGGGACGGTACGTCGTTCGTCTGCCGTTTAGCAGCGCCAATCGAGACCTCGGTGATTCGCGATCAATAGCCTTGCGACGATTCGCCGGCTTGCAAAAAAGACTCAACGCGGATCCGATCCTTAAACAAGAATATCATCGCGTTATGAACGAATACATCGAGCTAGGCCACATGTCGCTCGTTGTCGACGAATCGCAACCCGGGTATTATCTCCCACACCACGCGATTATAAAATCGACAAGCGCTACGACGAAGACTCGAGTTGTCTTTGACGCGTCCGCCAAGACAAGCAAGGGAATATCGCTCAACGATACGTTGATGGTCGGCCCGACTATTCAATTAAAACTATTCGAGCATCTTTTACGGTTTCGCAGCCACAAATACGTGATCACCGCGGATATCGCGAAAATGTATCGGCAAATCTGGATTCATCCCAGTGACCGTCGATATCAACGAGTTTTTTGGCTCCAGCATGAAAAAGTACGCGTATTCGAATTAAACACGGTAACATTCGGCGTGTCGTCGGCTCCGTTTCTCGCGATACGCACCGTACAGAGAGTCGCAAGCGATGAGAGCGTGGATTATCGAAAGGGCGCCGAAGCTTTGACGCGCGACTTATACGTCGACGATTTATTATCGGGAGCAGACACTTTCGATGAAATCGTACAAATTCGAGACGAAGTCATCGAGATATTGAAGCGCGGCGGATTCGATATCCGACAATGGGCGTCAAATCACCCGCGAGCTTTGAATAATTTGATCGAGAAAACCGCAAATATCGAATTTCTGACAGACGAAAATCCTGTGCACAAGACACTCGGTTTCTCGTGGAATGCGCGAAATGACGACTTACTATACACTGTGAAACGTATGGAGCCCTCCAAAAGAGTTACTAAACGATATATTTTATCAGAAATCGCTAAAATTTTCGACCCCCTCGGCCTACTCGGTCCGATCATTCTCGTCTCGAAGGTGCTTATGCAGCGATGCTGGGAGGCAAAAATTACATGGGACGAATCCGTGCCCAGCGCGCTGGATTCCGCCTGGCGATCGTGCGCGGAACAACTCTCATTAATCGACAATCTGAAGATTGATCGATACGTTTCGATAAATAACCCAATCGATATTCAAATTCACGACTTTTGCGACGCGAGCAAGACAGGTTACGGGGCTTGTATGTACGTGCGGCTCTTGCAACCAGAAGGGCGAAATTCGCATGAGACTGTTCTGTTCAAAGGGGCGTGTCGCTCCACTAAAGGAGCAAACGATCCCTCGACTCGAACTCTGCGGCGCATTGACACTCGCTCGTCTATATTACGAGGTCCGCGAGGTATTAAGCTTTCGCGTTTGCAAGACGATTTTTTGGTCAGACTCGACGACAGTTTTACAATGACTGAAAAAACATCCGAACGTCTTAAAGGTGTTCGAAGCAAATCGCGTTGCGGAGACAAGAGGTCAGTAAAAACGCGGAGTGGCGGCACATCCAAACCGATCAAATCAGCCCCGTCGGGAATTTTTAAATAACGACTCGTGGTTTCGGAGGCCTTCATGGCTGGCCCAGCCCGAATCCGTTTGGCCGCAAGTTACCGTGACGCCTCAAAGGGATTTACCGGGAATCAAAAAGCTATTTTGCATGGTCTCGCAATCGCAATCAGAAGAAATTTTCTAGAAATGTTCGTCATATACGCGATTAATTCGCGTCGTCGCGTATTGCTTACGTTTCGTAGGCGACAATAAAATCAAGGGCGCTTTGACAATCAAAGAAATTAACGAGGCCGAGTATCGGGTTATTCGATTAATACAACAAGCGCACTTTCAAGACAAGATCGGTCGTCTTTTGTCCGAAGAAAGGGTGAAATGCGCGAAACTCGGATCTCTGAACCCGCTGATCGACGAGAGAGGCTTGCTTCGCGTCGGTGGTCGCATAAATAAGGCCGATATCTCGCCGGATCAAAAGAATCTAATGCTTCTTCCATCTCAACAATACGTAACCGATCTTTTGATTCGACATATGCACGAAAAATTCCATCACACCGGGATGCAATCGACATTATACAATATCCGGCAAAGATTTTGGATATTGGACGGTAGAAATCAAGTTCGTAAAATCGTTCAACGTTGCGTGAGATGCATCCGGTTTCGGGCCGTACCAGGGACGTATAAAATGGCTGACTTGCGTAAATCGAGAGTGGATAACGCGCCGGCGTTTTATCACACGGTAGTCGATTATTTCGGCCCCATACTTGTCAAAGAAAAAAAACATCGGAATCGCGGTAGCGTGAAAGTGTACGACTGCGTATTTATCGGCATGTCGACTAAGTCTATCCATCTCGAGATCTCGAGCGATCTATCAGCAGACGCGTTCCTAGCGGCCTTGCGACGATTCATAAGTCGTCGGGGTATTCCGAGCCATATCTATTCTGATAACGGGACAAATTTCGTCGGCGCGAGTAGTCAATTCCGCGAATTTTCCGCAATGAGAGAATCCGAAGAATTTCGTTCGCAACTTTATGAATTCACTTCAACCAGAAAAATCGAATGGCACTTCAATCCACCTCTCTCACCTCATTTCGGGGGTATCTGGGAGGCGGCTGTAAAACCATGTAAACACCATCTCAAGCGCGTCATGCACGATCTCTTGTTCACATATGAAGAATTGACTACTCTAGCAATCGAGATCGAAGGCATTCTCAACTAGCGCCCACTGTGTGCCATTTCCACAGATCCGAACGATCCAATCGCTTTAACTCCTGCGAACTTTCTTGTTGGCAGACATCTCACTATGCTGCCGGAAAATAATTTTTTGCTTGTTCCAGACAACCGATTGTCCTCGTGGCAACTAATCACTAAGACCCGACAAGAATTCTGGCGCAGATGGCAACTCGAATATTTGAGCGAGCTGCAGAAAAGACAGTAATGGATAAATCCAACCGAAAACATCGCGCAGGTCACTGTAGTCCTATTAATCGACAAAAATCAACCATGTATGCAGTGGCGACTGGGTCGAGTGGTCGAGTTGCATCCGGGAGGCGATGGCGTGGTCAGAGTCGTCACCGTCAAAACAACTCAAGGACTCTACAAGCGCAACACGAGATCGATTTGCGCATTACCCATAAGCGCTTGAAATTATCGTCGACTATTCAGCGATATACGGGAATTCAAAAAATTTCTCATTTGAGATTTCAATTTCCTATCTAATTTCTCAAATATTAGTCATCCATTCATACTCGTTCAAGATTCAATTTAATGTAAAATGCAAGATGTAAGCTAACGAGATATCTCTGTATTACATTCCAGCTACTTGTTCAAAACTAAGATGATGATTCGTAGAAGGATCGATTACAATAAGTTCAATGACGTGTACTACCGGTTTGAATAATTTTGTTCGTTAGCACTCCCAACGGGGGGAAGATGTTCAGTGCTTGAGAGTAGTTTGCGTTTGGCCATTGCGATCTCCGTTGCTAGCCGCGCTCGACCAACTCGCGTCAACAGGGATGAAAAATCTCTTGTGAACGAGTGGGCGAGCGTACAATATACTTTTTTTGGGACAGTGCAGCGCGGTCGTCCGTCGAGTGACGATCGTCGGTGACGCGCAAGGCGGAAGGGCCCTGGGTCTTCTCACATACGACTCCACTGAGTTAAACACATACGCCTCTCCCGAGTAAAACACTGGCAACTCGCCTATCACAAGCGGTTGGGTGAACGGCCATACGGTCTTCGATTCTCCAACCCTTAAAATACATTCGATGATCACAGCGGTCGACTGAACGGCCGTACGCACCTCGATTCTCCGAGCACGGGTGAACGGCTCTACGGTCCTCGATTCTCCGATCCTTGATCATATACCTCTTACCAAAAAAGGATAGCAACAGCTGACGAATCCTCGGTAAAGGACATCAAACGCAAAATAAAAAACAATACGAAAAATAAATAGAAGGTTCAATACGAAATAACGCGCGAGATCGCAATGGCACAAGCCAAACGGGCTTTATGCCTTCTTATATACGCAAATTCACAATCGTTGAATGGTCGTGGGTTTTTATGCCGCAAGGCTTTTCCCACAAGAGCCACTCAACGTAGAAAATCCAATGGCTCAAACGCGAGAGTTTTTTCATTTCTTAAAAAACCTCAACCTCCATCCATCATTCAAAAAATATATATCCAAAACTACGAGGTAACTTCGCAATGAAGGAGCTTCAACAATACAGATACTTTGGCCTCGCGTGTTCTCAAAGTATTGTTCGAAACAAGTTTTGCCCACACTCAATAGATGGCCACGTGTATTTCATCGCAAATTTAATTAACGCGGCATTATCTAGGAGAAACGTGAACGTGGGGAGAAAAGGTCCAAGATGTGATGGGATGATCGTACATTCGTCGTCGTGCAAAAATGGGAGCCGTATAAGGCAAAGGGATATGTATATTCTTGAGTGTATAGTATGCGTCATTGTCGCGTAGTCCGGTACATTGTTAGGCATGATAAATCGAGCGCCGGTAGACTGGCAGCGAAAGTATACGAGAAAATGAGGCTCGACCTCCGATACAATTGTCCCATATTTTCGCAGGACAGGTCTCAGAACCGAGGAGTCCACCGTTCTCATTATACGCTGTCCTCTCGTCATTCTGTATAATATTACTTGGTGTAATTCGCAACTTAGCCAATTGGACTATCACTCGTGTTTCTACGCAACGCATTCTCCCTATCATCGTACCCTGGCTCTTTATTGTACCTAGTTACGATGCCCCTATAGAAAAGCTGACTTGGATCGATACAGAGCCGCTATTAATGATACCACTACCAATACTTCAAATATTCACTATGATTGTATATACTACTGTCCAAGGCATCCGCTAAACACACAAGGCACTCATCTTACCAACCCCTTATCGATCGGTCGATTAGCTCGAGCAAACGACGATGGTCACCGTTCTTGTCGTTCAAGTGCCTCGTCCGCTTCTTGATGATATAGCCTGTCCGGAAAAACAATACCACTGGAAGGAACTCGGTGTCGCACATTTGACCCGTATGAAACTGCGCCCCTTAGGCGATTGTCTTTGCAAACGACATCATGTGCGCCATGCACCACGATGTGCTTACATGAGTTGATGTGGGCTGGTGCAGGTTGGACGCTTTCCTTGGCGAATAAAAATCCACATTTGTCGACCCCGGGGCTGCTGGTGTCGATCGTTGACTCCAGTTGGGCTTGATATGCCCTGCCATGCGCTTCATCCAGCTTGGATGAAACATCAGATGATCATAACAACACAGAACAAGCGATCGTTCGAACTCAGGAATAGTCGTTCTTTTTTTACTAAATCTGATAAAATGTCCCTAACGGTAGTATGTCATAATATCACACGACAAAATATCACGGACAAAATATCACCGACAGAATATCACCACGACAAAACATCACGACCATCAAATATCACAATCCGATTATTATCCCCACACGAGAGCGGGTTTGTCCATGATATTTTGTCGGGTGATCAGGTGACATGGAACCGTCCCCAACAGGATTACTTTTGGGTAACAGCATTGCTTTTGGAATGTGACATTGAGCCAAGACATTTCCAAGTAGAAATATTATTTCTACATACAGCCTGATCACACTGTAGTACGGAGGCCTTACTTACGGTGTGCCTCGATTCGCCTGATCTGGCTGGTTCCAGGCTATAGTCAGGCAACTGGATTTAGGGCTTGCGTAAATTCGCCTGATCCCGCTACCGTCAGGTGATGGTCGGACAACTGGACGTACGGCTTACGTCAGTTCGCTTGATCCTGCTAGCATCAAGCAATCATCAAGTAACTCGCCTAACCTTGTCAGCACCAGGCTATACATATATTAGCGCGCCATCAAAACGTTGAGTCATATTGTCTATGCATATATTTATTATTATTCCTAATATCTTTTTTATTGCTAATAAATCTGTGATTCGGTTTCATCTGTTTAAAAAACAATTTAGTTGAATCCACTAAATGTATCTATATATATTTTTTCATTTTTAATTCAATAGAATTTTTATAGAGACAAACTATTTGCTATTTGATTAAATTAATGTTCTGCCTTCATTGCAATACACATATCGACGGGGCAGGGATAGAGAGGGGGGAGAGAGGAATGGTATATATATATATATATATATATATATATATATATATATATATATATATATATATATATATATGTATGTATGTATATATGTATAGGTTATTTTTGAAAAATCTATAGCATGATATTCGATAAAACGATCTAATTATCGCCATGATATCAACTAATTGATATACTTTATGAGATACAGCAAATAATTATAGGAATTCATGTGGTCTCTTATGCCATATGTGCGACTAAGATGCTACACATACTCGGTAGCGTAGTAGCAGGGTGCGTAGCTATAGATAGGTAGATTGTAGGTTCAATTCCATGTGGAGGCGGCGAATTATTTCCTTCGAAGAACAACGTTTCAGAAGGCCGGGGCATGACGAATTATGATGCAAAATCATTGTGGTAGAACTCTAAATAAAGTATTGCATTTTATTTTCGATTTATGAAATATTCTTTTCTATATTCTGCACTACTCCGAAAAATTAAATCAACAAAAAAATTCTTTAATTCTTTTTAGTTCTTTTTGAAGCGCTATATCCGTGGGAAAAATGTTCGTATCGAGATGAAAAAAAAGCATTTTGAAGCTTCAAGTTTTTAGTTCCGAGATCTTTCGACAACATTTTTTTGTGTGTCACGGTTAACGCACATTCATAAGAAATAACGCGAGAAAAAAAGTCCAATGTTTTTTGTTTTATGAGATATCCGACCATCCGACATCCATATTTTATGAGATATCCGACTTTGAATAAAAAAGGATGCTTTTGTATTTGACCATCGATATCTCAGCAACCAATGGTCGCACAGGGAATTAAAGGGCAGCTTTGAAAATTTGAATAAATTTTCTACAAGACGCTTTCATTGACTTTTTTTAACAAAAAAATTTCCACGCGGATAGATTCAATGTCCGTGCATCACTGTTCACGGTTGGCAGTTGTGCGTACGGATAAAAAATAAGATAACAACTACAATACATGATGTATTGTGATTCAAACGGAGGGATTTTCTTTTTTCCCTACTAAGTCTACTAAAGTGATCCAACAGCATTGCCTTTGAATAACACTGCAGCCTCAACTTGGATCAATATCGCAGATGTCGCATTGGCCCAGGACGTGATTGAGCAGCCTAAAACGTCTTGATATTCTGGCTGCGGGATCACTTCTCAATACGAACTGCGATGATCCAGCTGGCAGGCAACAGGATCAGTGTGATCGCATGAAAGGATCATCTCTTGCAGAATCACCCAATGCATCACTGTCCACGGGTCACAGTTGCTCGTACATATGCGGCCCAACGCTGACGCGTTGAACTTTCCGGACTTGCATAGACGTCAACAAATCCCTTTTGGACTTCATGAGCATCTCGCTCCAGTGACTAAACAGCGTTCAAGTTGATTTGGCATTATCACAGAAAGGGCGGTCGTATCCCACACTTTCGCCTAGATGCGGACGCGTGAGCAAACAGCAAATGGACCAATTGTCATCGACTGACATTAACTCGTGAAGCTGTTAGCATCTGGAATCCGGGACGGAATCATCGGTCGCCAATGGATGGTTCGTTGTCTCATACACAATTGAGAATCCCTAACTCCAGGTGGAGCCTACGACGGAATAGTCTCGCGCACACATTTACACGGATGTCGTACAGAGCATATGTGTGATAACAAGAAGACGCGGTTGGTGGTGGTGCTGCTGGTAATACGAAAGGTGAATGAGCTGCGTTGGGAGGATGGGCGAACAAGAAGAGGATGAGACGATGGATGGTGGCAATAGTTAGGGAGACGGAGTGAGCCGGGCTCGACTCAATAGCCCTAGAGACGCTTTTGGCGCATAGAATAATGGGGAACCCGTACTCCTAACCCCGGCTGGGTTAGTCCCCGTTAGCTAGACACAAAGGTTCGCAATGTATGCAAACACTGTAACGCCCGAAGATCCCTTGAGAATTCTCGAATTACCGCACTTCTCCTCTCCTCCCCCGAGCAACCCCTGGGTTCTATAGTCATCCGTGCGCACTTCATACTTCCCTTTACGAGGCATCGAATGCAGCTGGAAACGCGGAATGGGAGAGGGCGCCCAATGAAAGTACCTTGATTAATTGATTCCTCCAAGACTCGACAAAAAGGCCGTTTGGGAATTGGAAACTTCCGGGTGAACTCGATACTCGGTAGAATCGTTCCAGTACTTTGTCTCCGCTGACCATCAAAGGGGACTCATTTACCATTGGACTTGTTTGATGAAGGATTTTCCGGGCTCACGTGCACTTATGAGGCCGCACTCCTGGATACTTTTGATGGATTATTCAAGGAATACATATTCCGTAAAATACGGCTGAATTACTTTAGCCGGACGTCGAGCATTCACGGCGGAATGGAGAAGGTCCGCGAACCGGTAAACGATAAAGTAGCCACTTTCCGTGACAGTATTATTCGGGTCACGTAGCCGAGGAATTTTCCGGGCTTTCGTGTGAGTATTGTGCTCTCGCAATCCGTCCTTCTTCGTTTTGCAATTCACATAAATAGGGTGACGATTCCATGGTGGCCATATGTTTTTTAAGGGCATGGCGTGGAGATTTTGCGATTGAAAAACATTTTATATTGAATGGTTTTACAGTCTTCTTCGAAAAAAATACAGCATATTTTTTTTACGCGTAGCACATGCCAGTCCATTTGTCCATTTTGATCATTTTTGTGTCGATGGTGGGACGCATAAAAAAAGTTTTTCAGACGTTTTTCGTTTTTGGAATTGAATTAACCTCATTCTGTTATACTCCAAATGGAATGTCGATTTTTTCGAGATTGCTTCCTTTTTCTAGCAGGACTTGCAAACCCCATGAAAAATCATCCCTTTTTCGGTCGCGAAATCTCCGCGCCCTTACAAAACACAAGACACTGTAACCCTCCAAACCAAAAAACAATAAGTGTCACCCTCAATCAATTTCCACATCCCAGCGCTTCTTCTCCGATCTCCCAAGATTTCCAGTGGCAAAAACGGCGTAAGTACGCAGCATGGTAAATACAGGTACAAATGGGGATCATCGGCATAAAAAATAGGATCAAAAGGTTATTGTAAAACAGACGAAATTGCATTCGCTTTTATTTCTTCGTATATCTTTGAGTTATCTTAAACAAGGTTATGAAATGCGTGACGTAACAATCCGTTCGATCGTGCCTTTACTTTCTCCGCGGCTCCTTTTAATCTTACCCTCTCGCCCTGCATCTCCGAATATCTCATGTCTTCGTTACAATTCATTTTTCTCGTTCTGGCATTTTTTACCTCCCGAGAATCGGTCGCGAATAAATTTCGATCGCGCTTGTCGCATCTCTACCGACGAACACTCTTTTCGCCTATTTACAATATATAGTATACGTATCCTTTGTACAAAAAGAGAAGAGGGGAAAAATAGGGCTTACGACGCTTCGTATGCATCGGTATTGTTGTCGTGTGTATGCTTTTTGCCCGGGTGTCTACCTTTCGAAGTCGACGAGTGTATCGAGCGATATTGGCGAAACTCGTGTAACCCGTCGATTATCGGAAACTGAGAATTCAGGGAAAAAAGATCGCGAGATCGAGTGTGAGAGAGACAGGGGCGGAGTAAAGTCCGCGTGTAGCAAGATATTGCAAAGAGGTTCTTTTTAGTATAGAATTTACAACTATCGGCAAAGTTTTTCCTCCGCTATGCGCTTGGATTTTCCGAGTCTCGATCACTCCGGCAACTCGGTCAATCGATTCTAAAAGCCGACCTGGCAACTCTTTTTTCGACCGCTTTTTTTTCTATCGTTATCTTCGGTGAATATTCCGGGGGTTTTGATATCTCCGCCCGTTAAGTTCCTTCCACTCCCCCAGCCCCAATTTTCGACGATGGCTTTTCTGAATGCTCCTTGTCCCGTTTCCATCTGTCTTTCTCTCTCACGCCCCATCCGTTTTTTTTCTATAAGCCATACCGTGGCGTAATTTTTTTTTCAAAATACGAAAATATCAATAACAATGATGCAGAGCCCCGATTCTCAGCTGGCCGAATTCTCTGTTCTCGATTATCTTGAGAACTAGTGGGCTCCTCGTTCCGGCCATGTTATTTTGTACGGTGGACGATTAAAGATTTTTTTAACAAATTTTTACTCTGTATTGGTTCACACTATGTCGAACTGAACTCCCGTCGTAAATAATTCACGTATGATTGTGCACTTGTCCGACTTTTTTTTTCACAGTCGATGCACGTTTTTTCGAAACACACATATATATATATACTATATATTGAGTGGTTGCATATGAAGGCGCCCATTTTCGGGCGAAAATAGTGGTTCGGTGGGAAATCGACGAATTGGTTTTGGTCAAAGTATTGCCCATCGGAAGAGACAACCTTGGCCCGTTTCTCGGCCAACAATGAGATTCCACGCTGGCAGGATTCGGGTTCGTTTGAAGCCATTCCAGTCATCTAGCCATTTTTTTACGCCTACATACGAGGTAAAGTGCCGAGCCGTAAACGCTGACCGCATCGACCGGAACGAATGGTTATCGGGAGGAGCGATGTCTCGGCAATATGGCAGGTGGTGTAGGATTAACTAGTTCACTCGTTGTGAGTACTTTTTTACCGGTTGAGCAACATGTCGCCTAGCATTGATGTGCTGCAAAATCAACTTGTTATGGCTATTCTCTCACTTCGGTAACTTCCCGTGCAGAGTTTCCTTCAAACGCATCAGTTGCAGCCGATAACGATGCCCACTGATGGTTTCCGACGGTTTAAGCAGCTCGTGATACCCAACACCCCTCCTTTGGGTGGTTTTACGCAGTCCTTGTTGTCCATAGAGAAATCACGACTTTGGATGCGGCGAAAGCACTCTTTACACGTTCTACTTGATGAAGCATCTTCAGCATACACTTTCTCTAGCAAACGATGCGTCTCCGCAGCCGATTTCTTTACCAGGAAATCGATTAGCACAACTTTCCGCGAATGTGACTTATTTGGAAAGACATTTACCATCGTAAGAACTTTTAAAATAGATGATGTTAACGCGTCGCACAAACGTCACCTATGACGGTTTAGTGGGACTCTGTAAGCGTATCGTCATACGGATGGCTAACCCTAAACTCGAGAAAATAGTGTACCTCTCGCCATCTATAGCCCGCGGGCGGTTTCATATGCAACCACCTAATATGTATATTATGGGGGGGATTCGTGTGACTGTGTGTGTGTAAGTTTTCTTAATACTATTAGACCAAGTGGTAGTCGGCATATTCGTATTAGTTTGTACAATGAACGTCAAATGTTTATCGCGGATAAAAATGTCTCGTAATCTAAACCAACGAGTTGTCTCGCATTTTTCAGTACGTCTTTTTCCCTTTCGCGGAATACAACACCACGGATTGTTTTTTTTGCTCCTCACCTTCGACATTTATAATACATGGCGCGTGCGGTCGTTCGCGTCGTTCTTCATTTTGAAGGAAAAAACCCTCTTCCTTGATGAAGGTCCTTACGTCGGGGCGAATCCTCGAATGGTCGAAATGCCGCGGAGACACGGATCGGTTACTCGGAAGCATCAAGGAAGAGGATTTTCTTCTCTTATATACAACTCTCCTGTATTCGATTCGAGCGCGTAACGACTTCCGGTTGGTGAAACTTTCCGTGTGCCGAGAGAGACGAGGACACCGGCCTCTGCGGGATGGAGGAGAGACCCTTTCCCGACCTCTGGAGACTGTAATAAACCTGAAACGAAAGGGGAAGAAAAAAAATAAATCGAGAAAGAAAAGAAAGTTTGTGACTTTATTAAACGTCGCCGGAAATCACATAGACGAGTTATGGATGAAATTCTGACGGAAAGTCAGTCTCTAATGCTTTTTGCGGGGGTGGGGGGGGGGGGGAGAGGGAGAGGGAGAGAGAGAGAGAGAGAGAGAGAGAGAGAGAGAGAGAGAGAGAAAGAGAGAGAGAGAGAGAGAGAGAGAGAGAGAGAGAGAGAGAGAGAGAGACAGACAGACAGACAGAGAGAGACAGAGAGAGAGAGAGTGAGGAGAGAGAGAGAGAGGAGAGAGAGAGAGAGAGAGAGAGAGAGAGAGAGAGAGAGAGAGAGAGAGAGAGAGAGAGAGAGAGAGAGAGAGAGAGCGTTCCTACCGAGTCAGGCACATCTGAACAGGGCGGCTTACTTCCTCCTTCCTTCTTGGGTCCTCAGCCTCTTGCATTGAATCCACTCTTCTTCCTCTCTCTCTGCCCCCCCTCCCTCTCTCCCTCTCTCTCCAATTCTCTTTCTATTTTCATCTCTCGCGCTCTTTCCTCCCGCAGTTCGCTGCAAATTATCGAGAAAACTTTGGGTAATTAAACTCGCGAGAGTGCAGATAACCCAAAGTCCGTGCTAAACCGGAAAAGTTTAAGTAGCTGACTTTCATGTATTACATTACAGGTATATACGGCCGACGCTATCGCGTGTTTTTCTTTCCAGCATTTCGCGAGCAAGGGACATAACGGTCGAGAGAGGGAGAGAGGGAGAAAGTATCATTGAGGCTGTTATACCGAAAAATTACAGCATGTTGAAGAATATTTTGATAAGACACGACGAGAAAATACAATGATTATGGTGTAGCTCATGATTTTTGTATTTTCACGATTTCAGATGTAAATCATGATGGGCGTCTCAAGGGGTCCGCATGAGCCGGAAATTTCATAAGTACGATCATTGTATATGAATTTTATCTCAACTCCATCTCAAATTAATGTCAACTTTATCTCAACTTCATCTCAACTTTACCTCAACATTATCTCGAAATCTATTCCACCAATTCCCTTCAAATTCAGACAGATCATAAGTCATAACATTTTGTATCATATGACCAGATCATTTTGCGAGATGTCCATCCATTCGTTAATTACAAATAATTGAAGCTGTTTTTTGGTCAAATATCGACCTTTTTTTCTACAGCTTGCCATTTTCGTAATTTTCGAAATTTCAACAAAGTATCTGGCCATACGAACGTTGTATTATTATACTAAAAATACATTTTTTTAGTTTTTTATTTCAGATGTATCTAGTTGCCAGAGCCACCAACATCCATTGGTCATGCAGCAACGGTGGTACTTTGTTATAATAATAAAAACTTCATTCTTTTTGAATATTTTTCAATTTAAAAAACTCTAATTTGGCGACATTATCTATAAATCGTGCGTAAAATCCCAATCTTGTCATCCCAAGACTCTTATCACAGAAAAATATTGAAAATCAACCAGTTCTTTGGACCCCAAGCTTAGGCAGACCCATAAAGATCTAATCGTCAAATACCTAACGACGTTTTTTTTCTTTCATGCTGAGTCGCATAGCAACACACACATAAATGAACACACCCTAGTAGGATGATGAATCGAGCAACCTGACGGAAATTCGATAAGAACGTTCAGCTGAAAAAATAGGGGAGGTTCGGAGAGCAACAGAGGGTGAGTAACACACAAAAACACATTACGAAGCCATTTGAACGAAATGGAACCACAATATCGTTGGGAGAATTCAGCGTGAAAATGGATAGGATAGGTGTTATCAGAACAAATGGCGATCGATTCTCCGGGCTAAGCCCCTTATCTCTTCATTGACTCTCGAAAGCTCGACCACTGTGCTCGAACCTTTCGACCCTCTTCACCATTTTTTTATTTTTCGTTTAGGGCCTGCAATGCCTCGAAAAATTGTCGAATAATTTCCCGACCTACGAAGTCGTAACTTCTCGAACAATTCTGTTATTGCGAGAATACGAAATTCCGAGATTGCCTCGCGCCTTCCCCCAAAGGCCATAAAAATAAAAACATTTTTTAAACTCACGTTCTGGTTGTTTCGCTGATTGTACGCGTCCATTGCCATTTGCTTGAAATCCGCCATCGTCGGTGGATGAACGTAAGGATGTTGCTGAACCCCGTGATTGTGCGAATAGTTCAATGGCGGCGATGGAGAACAGTCGACGAGTCGCGGATCCGGATGGAGATCGAGACTCGATTGCACGATCGGCTTCTTCTCGAGCGCCGTCGCGTCTTCCATGCATTGATCCTTGCGCCGCCTCAGCGGCGGAGTTTTGTACACTGACGTGTAAGTTAGCGGTCTTCGCTCTGCGGAACAAATTCGAGGAAGCCATCCCGCGCATTGATCAAAACCAACTAATTCGATTATGATGCCGATTAAACGAGGAGAAACGGGAGATGGAGGATTTTACGGAAAGAACTCCCTTGTAGGGCTTAGCGCCCTCGTACCCTTCAAGCCAAACGCTTCATCTTCTTCGCTTTCTACACGTTTTTTTCTCATCTTTGCACACTCTCATTCGTGCATGCTGCTAATTGAATTGGGATGTGTTTCGCAAGGGCACAATTGATTTTATCAAGATAAAGAAATGTCGTTTACCTAGCCGAAGAAAACTCAAATGGACTCCGCTCTTCGCCACGGATGCCACGATAATTTGAAGATTTTAATGTTTTTTTTTAAATAAAGTTCTTTTATGTGTGCGGAAATACATTCGCGATGGCGTATCGAGCGATTTCTTTGGTTTTATTTTTGTATGTTGGAAACATTTTTCATAAACATTTGAAGCACGGAATGTGAGGAAAAAAGGTTTTGGGTTTAAAATTATATGGTTTGTTTGTTTTTCGTGGAATTCGAATATTTGGCATGATAGGTCAAACAAATTCAAGTACTTCAAGTTGCAAAATTTCAGCACTTCGATCGCCAAAATTCAAATAGTTTAAATTGCAATTTTCAAAATTCGAGTATTTCAAGTTCTAAAATTCAGGTACTTCAAGTGCTAGAATTCAAGTCCTCCGAGTTTCAAAATTGAAGTACTTCAAGTTTTTTAATTCAAGAAGTTCAAGTTTCAAAACTCAGGAAATTCAAATTCACGTTATAAAAGTACTCACCGTATTCGTTCGGGATAATGTCAGGATCGATGTCGTCGACTGCTTGCTTCGCTTGCGGATGTACCGGTGTTGTGGCACCGGCATTGGGTGGCTCGCAAACGATGGGCGAGTGCTTCGGACTTCCGCCACGACCACCCGAGTGCTTACGATAAAGGGCGGCCAAAATTCCGGCGACGGCAAGTGCCAAAAGTGTTGCCGTTGCTGCTAGTCCAAGCAGCAATGGACTAAGTACAGATGCGTCTGTGTTTCCTGAAAACATAAAAAAAGACCGAAGATATACGAGACGTTTCCCCATAAAATATCTTGATATTTACATAAGGTAGGGTTCCGTAACCATGGGTTTGTGCAATCATTTGAAGGATCTATGTTTAGCTAATCTGCAGTTGTAATTATTGTGGATGTTGGACCATAATAATTTATTGCATACTAATCCCGATTTCATTTAATAATCCACGATCGTAATACTTCAATGATACAGGCGGGATAAAGCGAGTGCAGTCCTCTCATGGGGTTTCCATCAAGTGAACATGGCGATAAATTGGTTGTCCATATCCTTGGTCTAATCTAACTTAAGCGAAATAATTTTGATGGAAAGTTCTAAACAAATGCCAGTACCTAGAACTTTTTCAGGATTTTCAAATCAACATTTGAAAAATTGGACGCAGTTATACATTGCACACCACTTTGAAGCTTGATACTTCGCAAACGGGGTTAAAGACGAAAAATAGTAAATGGAATTTCAATTTCATTTTGAAAGACCTATACAATGAGGCCCCACTTAGTAAGAGGCGCGGAAAAAAGATATCGCCGAATTTACATACAGGGAAAATACCGTTAAAAATATTTTCGTACTCCAGTACCCATACGTAAAAATATTGCCAGAAATTAAGCACCACTGCGCTCTAGTGGTACATCTCTCATTGCCTCCTCACCCACGTGGCGCATCATCGACTCCCTTGGCTTTTCGAGCTGGACACACAGGACCCGAGCGATAGTTTAACGATCCCCATATCGTTAGGACGGGCAAGGAATATTGCTCTTCGCTCGTTTGAGTTCATCAGCTTGCCGATCGTACGTGCTCTCGTCTTTGGGTCTGTGCAACGAGCGTGGTCTTTCTATGCAGGCAATGAGGACAGGACGGTATAGTCTATATACAGGGTGAACATGATAATATGATCATGTGTTTTTTAAGGTCTTGATAAAGATAATGCGACCGAGAAAAATATGATTTTCAATGGATTGTCAAGTCCTCTACGAAAAAAAAATCTAGCGTATTTGGGTGACGAGAAGTATTTGCCACATAAAATTGAGCATTCTGGGAAAAAAATAAAAATTCCATTTTGAGTATAGGAGAATGAAGATAATTGAATTCCGAATACGAAACACTCCTTTATACATTATCAATGGTGCATTTTAAAGTCATTATATTTCAGACAAGTTCTTTTAGGAGCGTTTTGTATTCGCAATTTGATTATCTTCATTCTGCTGCACTCAAAATAGTATTTTGTTTTTTTTTCTAGAATGCTCAATTTTTTTGACAAATTCTACTCGTCAATAAAATACGCAATTTTTTTGCGATGAGGACGCGAAAAATTATTATATATAATAATTTTCTCGATCGCAAGATCTCCGTGCCAGGCCCGTCAAAAGCTCATGACCACCTCATAGTTGTCACCCTGTATATATATATATATATATATATATATATATATAATCTTGTAGGTCCAGAAGGTCGTGCAAAGCCATTTGATACGAAGGGAAAGTGCACCGGCCTCGATACCATCGTTGCTCGGTCGTGTACGCGGAGCTTAATAAGCAGGACGATAATTAACGAAGGTATGTGTCTATTACGCAGCTATTACGGTCTCTCGCAGCGTCCCCATCGTATATAAATAGATGTGTGTCCTGTTGCACAGTTACGGTATATGCTTCGGATAGCTCTTGTTCAGGGTACGAGCGATCCCGTTTTAACACCTCTCTGTATTTGCACCGACGTTTGCTGCTTCCATTTTGATATGGACTGTGTGTACGTGCATATTCGCCCGTACTTTATGTGAAAACGCCGAACCGTAGGTGGGTTTAAATACGTATATGCGGTCATAATTATATATGTCGTGGGGTAAGGCGAATATAATTACGTCAATTAACTCGTACCCTCAAAGCAATATGCGGACTAGATACGGCCCCCTTCCACCTTCAACTGGTACCTGGCTGGGCTATATACTTCGTTCTTTAATTGATCATCTCTCAATGGCGATCGAGTATTTGCAGTAACGTTTCGTTCCATTTATCCTGCGGTGGTTCTCTCTCGTTTACAGATATTTATTTTTGTGTCTGACGAAATGGAAGCCGCGGGAAATGTTTATGAGCTTGTTGATGATGAAGGGAAGCAATGGCAGATCAAGTGGTAGGGTTCTGGTGAGATACCTTCGATGAATTTTCATTGGGTTGGTATTTTCTCGAGGTACTGAAAGATCACGACATCCCGGAGATATTGCAATCGACCAAATGACTCCGCCATGTGCCACTGGATGACGCCATACCACCACGCGACACCCTTATCAGGCTATCTTTCGACTAATCTCGGCGGTCTGTTTCTCCAATTTTCGTAAGATTGTCTATCATTACAGTTTCCACCGGCCTTCTACGTGGAATTAACAATTTACAAGGCGGGAGTTTCCCTACCGTCGGGTATAATCGCCTTCAGGGGATAAAACTGTTGTCTAATCAATAAGGATTTGTAATTTTTTAATTTTCATCTTTTTAATCTGGTGGGTGCCAACTGCTAATACCATCTATATATTTTAAAACGATTTCCGTAACTTATAGAGTCTTCGGCACTAGCTGGAGTATACGGTCAAGTTTTAGGCGCTAGCTCAAGTATCAGGTCAAGTTTTGTGCACAAGCTTAAGTATTAAGTCAAGTTTGAGGCACTAGCTCGCGTATTAGGTCAATTTTTAGGCACTACTTCAAGCATCAAGTCAAGTAATAAGCATCAGCTCGAGTATCAGGTCAAGATTTCGGCACTAGCTCAAGTATCAGGTCAAGTTTTGGGCACTAGCCCAAGTATCAAGTAAACTTTAGGCACTAGCCCAAGTATCAGATGCAGTTTTAGGCACTGGCTCGAGAATCAGGTCAAGTTTTAGGTACTAGCTCGAGAATCAGGTTAAGATTTAGGCATTAGCTCGAGAATCGAGTCAATTTTTAGGCACTAGCTCAAGAATCAGGTCAAGTTTTAGGCACCACCCCAAATATCAAGTTAAGTTTTCTGCACTAGCTCAAGTATCAGGTCAAGGTTTAGGCAGTAGCTCGGGAATCAGGTGATGTTTTAGGCAGTATCTCGAGAATGAGTTCAAGTTTTAGGTACTAGCTCGAGAATCAGGTTAAGATTTAGGCATTAGCTCGAGAATCGGGTCAACTTTTAGGCACGAGCTCAAGTATCAGGTTAAGTTTTAGGCACCACCCCAAATATCAAGTTAAGTTTTCTGCACTAGCTCAAGTTTTAGGTCAAGGTTTAGGCAATAGCTCGGGAATCAGATGATGTTTTAGGCAGTATCTCGAGAATGAGGTCAACTTTTAGGTACTAGCTCGAGAATCAGGTTAAGATTTAGGCATTAGCTCGAGAATCGGGTCAACTTTTAGGCACGAGCTCAAGTATCAGGTTAAGTTTTAGGCACCACCCCAAATATCAAGTTAAGTTTTCTGCACTAGCTAAAGTTTTAGGTCAAGGTTTAGGCAATAGCTCGGGAATCAGATGATGTTTTAGGCAGTATCTCGAGAATGAGGTCAAGTTCTAGGTACTAGCTCGAGAATCAGGATAAGATTTAGGTATTAGCTCGAAAATCGGGTCAACTTTTTGGTACTAGCTCAAGTGTCAGGTCAAGTTTTAGGCAATACCCCGGGTATCATGTCAAGTTTTAGGCACTAGCTCAAATATCGGGTGAAGTTTTAAGCAGTAGCTCGAGCACTACGTCGTTTTAGACAATAGCTCAAGTATCAGGTCAAGGTTTAGGTACTAGCTCAAGTATCGGGTCAACCTTTGGGCACTAGCAACATTTGGGCACTGACCTGATACTCGTATCAGGTCAAGTTTTAGGCACTAGCTTACTCCTCTCCCATCACGCGCAGTCTTTGATTGCGTTAATCAAATCCGATCCCTGGTAACACGATGGTAAAACGTTACGCGATTGGAAATCCATTTCACGGTGACCACGTTCGAAAATGAAGCGTGTAGTACGCCTCGGATTTACGACCGCATCAGCCTCACGTCACATCCGATATCGACCCTACTCGTACGAAAATGGGATAAATATTTCATAGCATTAACGGATCGCTGGCGTTATCGATCATTTTGTGGCCATCACCGAAATGTTTTTTTTATCCCAGTTTTATTCAATATACCATGTCCGAAGCATTTGTAGGTATAAATATCTTCTCTGGTATCGAGTGCCTAGTCCTTTGTCGAATTATACGAGCATGCAGCACTCGAGTTAATCGCCCCGGAGTTCTGTCATCGAGCGGATAAAAAAAGAGCGACGTGCTTGTGTGTATCCCCCTGTGTGGAGATTGTGGGAATGCCTCTCTCATGCACGCCACATATCTATAAATAATCGTGCATAGCCCCCCCCCCCCCCATTCGCACGAATAACGAACGGTCCAGCGAAATTTGTCGTTCACTGCGTCGCGTGATCGAAAATCAGCAATGAACGCGATGTGCAATTAACATCAATCACCGAGATAATTAACGAGGCGTCACGAGGCCCGAAAACGGTCAGACCTATCAACAAATTCATAACAAAAACTGAACGAAAGGTCCATTTTGTTTACTTGTTGTGCGCCATCAACCCTCATGCGATTTGAGGAGATTGATGCATGAGTGATGAAAGATTCGGTTGAGGACAGCATGCGAGGTAAAAAAACTGCTCCATTAGAAAAACATAGTGACGTAATAGGAGAAGACAAAGGTGGGTGGTAACAGTTTCACCTGGATGTGCGTATATATATTCAATATGATTACATTTATTAGATTTTCAGTTTTATAGAATCAAATACCACAGGAAAGGAAGCATCTTTTCCACAATGCAATAGAACTTTTCCGAATATATTATATACAGGGTGTCCCTCTTATCTCTGCCACCCGAAATAACTCGGTACCGTAAAACGGGGCTACGTTGACATTGACGGTAACTTTGACAGTTTTTCGGGCTACTTTGACATAACAAACATTAGGGGGGCAAAGTCGCTCAAGGTCATTCAAAGTCACCCATTAAAATGAAATACAAATCTAAATATCTCGGATCACTACCAAATATTTGGCAGTGATCCGAGATATTTGGATTTGTATCATCGATACTGACCTTGAACGACTTTGACCCCCTAATGTTTTTTATGCGGCTTGAGGTGCTCCACACGTTGGTTGGAAAAAAAATATACCATTCCATTTTCAAAAGTGGAGGTGACCTTCACTGTGCGTCAGCGCCTCCGCCGAAATAAAAAAAATTCGGCGTATTTGATGGCCCCCTCCCCACCGTACAACTTTTGTCTGGAATATTTTATTGTGACGTCAATAATTACCGTAAAACAGGGCTACTTTGAACAGGTTTTGGGAGTTTTTTGTAGGTAACTTTTTTTTAACAACCTTAATTCCAACTTTGTTTGCTCCAATAGAACAATGTGGCTTTTTATTTTTATTTTTCAAAATTCACACGAAAAAAAATGGTTTTCTCAGAACCATGTTTTTAAAGTCGGCACGCAGCAGAACTTGAACAATTTTCGTCCAATCGACTTGAAATTTGAACTGTAGCTTCTTTAATTACTTTAACAGTCAAGTACAAGCGCGTTTTGCGATTGCTTGAGAATTGTAAAACTACATCACTTTTGATATGAAAATTATGGTCGAAAAAACGAACTTTTTGTCAACCTCGTCTTTACTTTTTTTAAATATTTTTTTTTATTTTCCCCCGTACTTGTCTGCTAAAACTAATGTACGTAACGAAAATATTTCACTCTCAATTCCGGGACTGAATTTACGACAGTTCTACTGCGTGCCGCGGAGAGGGTTGGCTGAAAACCAGTAGTGTTATAGCGACTCATGCGCCGCCATTTCGTATTCTTTTGACAAATAATTTTTTTTCATGCTTCAATATATATCTTATAAAACCGAAAAGTTCTTTTGACCATTTATTTTATTCTTTTCTTTCAAAAAAAAGATTCAAAGAAAACAGTTGAAAATGGGCAGTTACAATAGTGTGGAACCCTTAAGGAAACACTTCACATAAAAAATCAAGTACCTAGGATACCATTATGGGCACTGAATCAGTTTTATAATTATCATTGAGATCAACATCAACTTGAGGAACATTACAATCAACGTTAGCAACATAATTATAAGTTTGAACAACAAATTGTCGTTCAAGTTTATTTTCCGCACCCGCCATCCGCCACAGAAGGTCACGCGGGCTCGCTGCGCACACATTTGAACCGTATTCTGGCGCTCTGTCAAAGTAGCCCGAAAAACTGTCAAAGTTACCCTCAATGTCAAAGTAGCCCCGTTTTACGGTACCGAGTTATTTCAGGTGGCAGAGATAAGGACACCGTGTTTATATGAGGCGTTCCATACTATTTCGAACGGTCAAAAAGTTGTCGACTCTCAAAAAAATTGAATTTTTTGTCAAATTATTTAGTTATATGAAGAAAAAAACAGTGTAATTTTTTTTTCAAAATTTCTGGATCGCTTTTTCTCGAGGTTTCAAAATTTCAATAATTTCAAAATTTCGTTATATCTCGTGAGCATTTGATTTAACAGAAAAATGTTTGAGACAAAAAAGTTGCAATTTTACATGAACTTTGTGAAAAAATTTTGTTTTGAATGTCTCGAGTTTAAAAAATGCCGATTTTCACCAAAATTATACAATTTTTTTTTTCGATCGGTATGTCACTTGCTTTTCTCAAAAAATTCCAGGAAATACTCTGAAGTGTGTACAGTAACACCTATTTTTCAGAGTGGCTCGATTCGTTGTTTCAAAGCTGTGCTTTGTTTTATTATTATAAGATTTTTTTTTTTGACAAATCAATTATTATTAAAAATTATTCCCTCCCAAATTTTCCTCACATTTTTCAGGCAATAAACATCCATAACAGTAATAATTTTGTTGAGCTTAATGATAAATTATCGGTAAGGTATACAAAGCTAACCTTGCCATGCAAAGTAACGTTCGTCGTCCAACATGAAAATTGTGATACAACGTAACGTCGTCGTGCAATATGGAAAATGTGATACAAAGTATCGTTGACCGCCCAATATAAACATTGTCATACAAAGTAATGTGCGCCGTCAAATGCCTTGTACATCCTTCAGTTTGTCAACATTCCCCCTCAATGCCAACGTACTATCGGAGTTCTCAGTGTGTTTTGATTTTTTTACACTAGGTTGCACGGTGAGAGCCAAGCAGAGAAGTCATATGCTTCCTTCGAATTTTCTTGGTGGTTTCTCGAGTGCCTTGTTACAAACTAATTCATGAGTAATTTATGATCAAGCTTAAACAAAATATTACTGTTATGGATGTTTATTACCTGAAAAATGTGAGAAAAATTTGGGAGAGTATAATTTTTAATAATAATTGATTTGTCTAAAAAAAATATATCATAATAATCAAACAAAGCACAGCTTTGGAACAACGAATCAAGCCAATCTGAAAAAAATAAGTATTACTGTACATACTTCAGAGTATTTTCTGGAATTTTTTGAGAAAAATCAAAAGTGACATACCGACCGAAAAAAAATATTTTTCTATAAATGTGGTGAAGATGGGCATTTTTTAAACTCGAAAAATTCAAAACAAAATTTTTTCACAAAGTTCATGTAAAATTGCAACTTTTTTGTCTTAAACATTTTTCTGTCAAATCAAATGCTCACGAGATATAACGGTATTTTGAAAATTTTGAAATTTTGAAAAACTCGAGAAAGTGCGGTCCAAAAATTTTGAAAACATGTACACCGTTTTTTTCCACATAATTAAATAATTTGACAATATTTGAATTTTTTGAGGGTGGAAAACTTTTTGACCGTTCGAAATGGTATGGAACGCCTCATATATATAAATTGATGTTGGAAGATATATCTGTTTAAGATTTAGAGATTCCGACATCATTTGTCCGATCACCATGAAAGTTGGCACATATAAGTGTTTTTTCCATGGAGAAGGTTTTTATTCTATCCACTTTGTTGTAACTCGCCATAGATGGCGTTGCAGCACATCAACTTCTATACCGTTTCACGGATGGCCATGAAAATTGGTATACATAGGTATTTGAGCACGGAGAATTTTTTCGCGCTATCCATTTACTTGGAGATGTTTCTGGACAAACATTTGCCAAGCAAGTTTTGGATATGGGCGACGGCAAACTTCCAGTCGATCCTATAACACAGGAGATATCGTTTCCACCGAACTTCTGTCAACTTCAGTCATCAACTGAAGATCTTGAAAAGAAGGTTTTCCCGAACATCGCCAACAACCTCAGGAATCACGATTGGCTTTGCAAGCGAGCTATCTTAGCTCGAAAGAATGATGACGTCAATCGAATCAATAATGAGATTCAGTTGAAAATTCCTGGTGGAATACGAAATACAAATCCATTGCCACAGTTACAGAAGAGGATCAAGCTGTTAATTGTCTAGTCGAATTTCTCAATTCATTAGAGCCTCCTGGAACGCCACCTCACATATTGACGTTGAAAGTTGGCTCATCAATACTGCTCCTTCAGAATCTGAACGCGCCAAAGTTGTGCAACGAAACCAGACTTTCCGTGAAAAACCTGACGCCGAGTATGATTGAAGCAACAATAATTAACGGCAAATGTAAAGGAGAAGACGTGCTGAAATTCCGCGCATTCCAATGATTCCCATTGATTTGCCCTTCACATTCAAACGCTTTTGCGATGCTTGACAATCAACAAAGCTCAAGGGTAGTCCTGCGCGTTGCCGGTTTAAATTTAGAAAATCCATGTTTTTCGCATGGTCAACTATATGTTGCTTGCTCCAGAGTGGGAACTCCAAAAACTCTGTACATCCATACACCAAATCAGAAAACCGAAAATATTGTTTATTCACTCGCGTTACGATAGATGTTAGTATTAGTTCGAATTATTATAAGGTGGTTTCATTATATGGCGAATAGAATAGTAAAAAATATTGTTCAGTCCCGTGAATTATTAATAAACAAAATGAATATGGTTCATCATCAATTTATACCAATAAAAATAATAATGTTCATCAATATGAGCCATCTTTAATTTCTCCACATTTTTCCACAGCGCATCATAGATTCTAGACTACATACAGACCATCTATTTATATATGCACTACCGGCGAAAAGTTTCTAGACAACATTTTTTAAAAGTGCCGGAACGATTTTTTATACCATTTCGCCGATAGTTGATATGAATGAATTTAATGAACGGCATTTTGGGGCGGGGTTGAAATTCCGAGCTTTGAATGACCAGAAGGGTCAAAATTCCGAATTTATTAGCTACTACTCAATACTTCTAGAAATTTATAATTCCAAAATTGTGTATACAGAATTATCATATAACCGAAAATAATAGTATAGTAAGGAATTAAATGAAAATGATCATGGCACCGACTGATAAAGTGTCGACCTGAAAACCCGGCGCATAAAACAAGTATCAACTTCTCATGTTTAGAAAGTTCATAGTTCCGAAAAACTGTAGTATTAGAACTCCGGGTTCCTGAATGGCCAAGGTTTGTACTGGGAAAAGTTCCGAAAATAAGAATATCAATAAAAATCATGGATAGCTAAACATCATTACAGTATATATTCACAATAAAATGTAAAGGACGATACCACTCTGAAAACATTCTACCACGAAAGATCAAAACTCCGAAAGAATACTACCCCGAAAGATCAAAACTCTGGAAGAATGTTACCCGAAGGATCAAAAGTCCGAAAATCTGAACACCGTCACCATGCGTTACGGTGGTAGTGGTGCTGCCATCTAGCCGCGCTCGGCTTGACTTGCTATCTGCTGTATGCGTGAATTTTCGGCATTTTGAACGTTCTCAACGTTCTGTATCAGAATCTTATACTATCTAAACTTCAGTTTTCGCAAACTGGATGTTCGAAGCTATAATTTCCGGAATCTAAATCTTTCGTACACCTGACGAATCTCTTATTACCTTTAATTATATTTAAACTTCCTGGTATAGTTCGTTTTCTATAATAAAAAATTCGAAATTTTGTCGCATGTTTAATATTACATATTCTTTTTTTTTGTACATCGTATTACCGGTCATTCTAATAAAGCGTTGATCTTCTTCATACTATTTCTGAAAATTACGTCGTATAAAAATGATATTGGTATCCTTTTTCTATCGCTACTCGTACCGTTCTACGACATTTACAGTTAACTGTGTAACCTTTTGCTGGCATGGCCTTTATGAAATTTGTAGTTTCGGAACATTAAAATGCGCAATTCTGAAGCTTCTGGTCATTCAAAGTTCGAAATGTCAACCCCGCCGCGGTATTTTTAAGAGGAGGAATTCGCCTTTATCCCAATTTTTCAAAAAAAATTACTATTTTTTTACGACTAGTTCCCTTTTTCGAATACGACAATTTTTTGCCTTTTTTGTTCCTTTTCTAGTGGACCCCGTTTACAGACAAATTGTTTGTTATGCATTTCTTTGACCGCAATGATAAAGGGGGAACCTCAAGCCTCAATTTTGTTTTTTATTAAAGCTTCGTGCGATTTTTTTTCTAAAGATACTTTTATTTGAAAAAAAAGAGACAACTTGAAAAATAACGTGTAACACGAAAGCGGTGAGGATTCCAGGAAAGCCTCAAGATAGTAAAAAGTTAAATCGGTTTTCGTTGAGTTAGCGAGAATTTTTTCAGATTGCTTTTTTCGAAATTTTTATTTTGGGTTAAAATATCATATAGTTTAATTACCGTAACTCGAGGACTAAGGGGTTTGTGGTAAAATTTCAAGACAGGAAACATTGTATTTTTCTATTTTCAACACATTAGAATCAGTTGAAATCAATCGACTGACTAGAAGTTCATGCATTTTTTATGCCTTTCGACGGTAACTTCTCGTTAATGAAAGAATTTCCTCCACAATGCTGTGGAACAGTTTTGACATAAATATTGTATATATTCTATGCGAGTACATTCAACCTTCCGTTGACACGCTTATTCGCAGTCAGGTTTTTGACCAACCGGGTCAATTCGACCCGGATAGTACTTCCTCCACCTGTTATTAACAACCCTTCGATCGAGTGATATTTAAAAAAATGAAAAATATATTTTTAATACATATTAAGTGCCTGCATAACTGAAATTCAGAAAACGAAACCGTTGTATAAAATTATAAAAATGTTTCAACTTTATAAAAGCGAGCATTTTATTAAAAATTCGTCCGGGTCAAAATGACCCAGTGTGTCGGCGGAAGATTAATAGAATTAATATAGATACATGTTCTTTTGAATGTGCTGTAACGGATATTTTCCTTAGGATCTCTCAATCTTCGGGATATGTTCACGTCACCTTCGACCGTCCACTCGCGCCACTGCTCCCGCATGCTTCGGCAGCTACGTTGATTCACCGGGTGAGCAACCGGTAAAACCTAGGGGATGAATGGAACTACTTCCCTCCTCACCAAGCAGCACCAACTCGAAAGCCGAAAAATAGAATAAACAAAAACGTGGGTTAAAATGGAAAGAGTTAGTTTTTGGGGGTCATCATGGCAGTGCACGGCCGCTCAGACTTCAAAGTATGGTAGAGACGGTCGGGTTCTAATTTCGATAGATACGGAATCGTAACTTGAACATCAAGAGTGCAAATGAATCGAATGTTATGTGATTGTGAGAAGTACACGGGCGCGAAAATCGTAAGAATCGAAGTGCAAGAACGCACAGTAACACGCACTTCACGAAAATGTAGAGAAAACGCACTCGATAGCTTGCGCTTTAGGTTGGAGCGTTAGCCACAATCGAAGATTAAATTTAATAAAAAATACATGTTATAGTTTAGACTATACTAAGTCTTTACGAATTTTTTGAACTTTTTCCATCACCAAATACCAGAGATAAAAAATAGTTCAATGTATCTAATTTAACATGCGGTTAGATGGGCAAGACTTTCACACTAAAAGTTATGTATTTTTTTTGTTATTTACCACCAAGATAAACCATTTCTAATAACGGATTAACGCAAACTGAACCTTCGTAAACATTTAGAAAAAAATCCTCATCTTGCCCACCGTAAACCATGGGCCAATAATCACGTGACGTAAATATGAATAGACATAATTATAAATTGCTCAAAATTTCATTGTGAATTGTATAAAACATTCGTTGTCGTAGTTTTTTCATAATAATCATCGATAATGTTATACTTTTTCAAGTTGGTAGTAAAACAAAAGTTTTTCTAGTTTACGTAATAAAAATATTAAAATGCATAATTTTGCCCTTTAATCATATATTTAACAAAATTAGCGTATACAGAATAAATATGTACCTCGTATGCTTTTTTTTGAGGTTCATTGAAAAGAAAATGAATAAACCGTCATTTGACTCAACTGAATCGCTTCAACCTCCTTAACAAGTGCGAACGGAAACGAAGCCGAGCTTGTTGACACCAAAACTGTCAACACAGGAGCACGAGACCAAATCCGAGTTGCCGGAATGGCGACTCGGGGCAGACTTTTGATTCGAGACCTTTTCGCAAAATCGAAATCTACACGCCAAATCCCCTGACCCTTAAATCCTGTCATGTGACGCGAATCGCCTTTTTACACTATCGGTAACTTATCGGGAAATATTTCCGCGGTAGCTTATGGAAATCACCCAAGATCGCATCCCCTGGTACACAGCGACAACAGGGAACCTGGAGTCACATCGGCACATCAGGCTTCCATGATCGTTCGCCCGTAACCTTAACCGCCGACCGATCTCCAGCGTCCATGCGCTTTTTCAATGGGGTGGCGGTATTGCGCCTACACCTCCGCCGATTTGTGAGGATCTCTATCAAGCGCTCCTCTCTATCGAGCAGCTTGATACTTTGAGCCATACTTCCCTCGACGGATAGAAGCGCCCGAAAACCCAACTAAATCGAGATCTCGATATCGATAACGCGTAACTCTAAACGGTAGCCGACGCGGATCGGATGGTTCAGACCATACGGGAACAACACTGATCGGCGCCGTAAAACGCGAATACTTTGCCATTCAGGTTAACTTTGACAGTTTTTGGGGCTACTTTGACAGAGCGCGAGAATACAGTCTAAATGTGGGCGCAGCGAGTCCGCGTGACCTTCTGTGGCTGGCGGCCGGTGCGGGGAATAAACTGCAGTAACAATTTGTTGTTCAACTTTATTATACTAGGTGCGCAACTAAGTTCCCGGGTTTCACACATGGATGGCGCTCGCGACACATGTAGTCGGCATACACGTCTGAAATTAGGTGTTTTTATAGCTTGGACATCTGTTAAGAATACCCAGTCGTAATATAAACTAATATCGCAACACAACGACCTTTTTTCTAACCTCGAAAATGTCAAAGTTTGTGTCAAATAAACAGCATTTGCCGGAAGCATTGCTTTTCTGCTTCAACCTAAAAAAACAGCAGCTGAAGCACGTCGGTTACTTGAGGAGGCCTACGGCGAACATATACCATCAAAAACAACGTGTGAAGATTAGTTCAATCGGTTCAGAAGCGGCGATTTTGAGATCGGTGACAAGGAGCGCTCGGGAAGACCGCAAACATTTGCGGACGCTGATCTGCAAGCGTTATTGAATGAAGATGACACTCAAACAGAAGATCAACTTGTCGAGGCATTAAATGTGACTCGGCAATGTAATTCGAAACGTTTGCACGCCGTGGGAAAAATTCATAAGAAAGGAAAGTGGGTGCCGCATGAGTTGACTGAGAGACAAATAGAAAATCGAAGAGCCACGTCCGAAATGTTGCTTTTGCGGCCTAACAGAAAGAGTTTCCTGCATCGAATTGTTACTGGCGATGAAAAATGGATATATTTCAAAAATCCCAAACGCAGAAAATCGTGGCTTTCACTTGGCGAAGCGTCAACATCGACGGCACGGCCAAATCGCTTCGGAAAAAACACAATGCTCTGCTTCGCTACCGACAACAACTAATCAATTTGAACCACGCATTGCTGGAAAAACGGCCAGAATGGGACACGAGACACGAACGTGTGATATTGCAGCACGACAACGCTCCGTGCCATCGCAGTTCCATCGTCCAGGACAGCATAAAAACACTGAAATGGGATCTGTTACCGCACCCGCCGTATTCGCCAGACCTGGCCTCTTCAGACTATCACTTGTTCCGGTCGATGGCGCATGGTCGGCTATACTTGGCCAATTACGATGCAGAACAAAATTTGTTGGACGAATGGTTTCAGTCCAAAGACGCGTCTTTTTATCGTCGCGGTATTTATGTATTGCCAGAGAGATGGCAAAGATGTGTAAATAGCGAGGGACAATACTTCGAATGAACCATTTGTTGTATTTGTCTTGAAATTTTTGATTTTTTATTGGTGAAAAAAACCCGGAAACTTAGTTGCGCACCGTAATGTTGCTAAAGTTGATTGTAATGTTGCTCAAGTCGATTTTGATCCCAATGATAATTATAAGACTGATCGAGTGCCTATAACAATACCCTAGGTACTTGATATTTTTATGTAACATATTTCCTTAAGGGAGGACACCATTGTAACTGCCCATTTTCGACCGTTTTTTTTATTCTTTTTTTTAAGAAAGGAATAAAATACCAGGTCAAAGGAACCTCTATGTTTTATAAGATATAAATTGAAGTTTTCAAAAAGAAAATTATTTGTCAAAAGACTACAGAATGGCGGCGCACAAGTTGCTGTAGTACTACTGGTTTTCAGCCAACCGTCTCTGCGGCACGCAGTAGAACTGTCGTAAATTTAGTCCCGGAACTAAGAGTCGAATATATTCGTTAATTATATTAGTTTTAGCAGTCAAGAACAGGGGAAAATAGAAAAATAATTCTAAAAAATAGAGACAAGATTTTTAAAAATCGTTTTTTACCATAATTTTCATATCAAAAGTGATATATTTTTTATAATTTTCAATGAATAAATAAGCGCTCGTCCTTGATTGTTAATGCAATCTAAGAAGCTAGAGTTAAAATTTCAAGTCCATTGGACGAAAATTGTTCGAGTTTTGCTGTGTGCCGACTTCAATAACATGGTTGTGGGAAAACCATTTTTTTTATTTAGTGTACGTTTTTTAAAACTATTGTGTAAATTGTTTAAAATGTTCGGAGAGTCCTTTCGTACCGTAAGTTAGAAAAATCACGTCAGAGTATACTCTGTGTATCTGTTTTTATAAAAAAAATACTACAAAACAAAATATTTCCCTCTTTTCTATTCACTTTACCAACTAAAATATCCACTGGTGAAAACAAAAAATATATATAGGGTATTCCACGCCAAATCAACCACTTTTAGACCCAACCCCGGTTGCTTTGGCTAAAATTTAAATATGTCATTTTCCCCTCTACAAACGGTTGTTTGATTTTTTCAATTTTTGTTTTTGCTTTCAAATGTACTTTATGACGAACAATATTTAAAAAACGAGGTTGTTCAGCGGTCGCCGCGCGACCTCTCTCGGCGCTCATAGAGCAGCCTGCGGCTGCGGCGGATTGGGCCTCTGAAGCGTTACAGGCAAACAGACAGCCAGAGTCTGGGCTTTTCTAATCATTATATATTCAAAGTCACCTTTGATATATTTTTTTACAAAAAAACACGAATTTTTCGATGTTCGACCTTTTTGATTTCGGATTTCTTTTTCTTCGTAAAAAAATGATACATTCAGCGTTTTTTGCCGCAGATTTTTTATTTTATTTTTTACCAAATTGAAAATTGTTTCTTCTTCATTTTTTCATAATTTAGTTTTTTCCTACGACGACATAATATTAATTGGTTATTTCTATGATATTCAATATTTTGTATATTATGTTAACATATTAAAAACGTTTTCCTATAATTTTCAACAATTTTTAATCACTTTAGCGGCTAATTCAAATACTACTAGGGAAATTTCTGGGAAAATTAATCTAGATACAATAGTACACCGCTTTTTGTTAACTATAGAATTTATTAGTTGACATTATTGCATCATAGGAAACAACAAAACTTCGAAAAAGCGATACAAAATTTTCAATTTAGAAAAAGAATAGAAAAAAAACCATACCACGATGGGTCTTGCGGCAAAAAACGCTAGATTTATAACATTTTTTTTACGAAAGAAAATATCGAAAATCACAACGGTCGAACTTTTGAACTCTCGTGTTTTTTTTTTTTTTTTTTCAAAAAAATTATATCGAAGATAACTTTAAATATGATGGAAATATTTTTTTCACAGAGTTCATTTCGAAACCGAAAAAATTTTTAGATCATCATAAAGATCATCATTCATGTGAGAGATCCTGTATCGAGATAAAATATTTGAATATTTCCAATATGCTTCATTGTCACCAAATCAAGAAAGAAATGACTTTAGATGGAATTTCTCTCAAGACGTAATTATGGTGAAAAAAATAATCATCCGACAAGAAATATGAGAATTGCCTGTGTGCAACGTACGAGCCTTTTATCAATGTCTATTTCCGATCTCTATCGGCATAGGTTTTCCTCAGTTTTGCTGTGCCCACAAATATCATTCAGAAGGGCGTGCAAAAGAGCAAGGACCATTTAACACGGAAATATCACTGCAACAAGTAAGCGAGTATCCCAAATACATCTGTCAACCATCCAAACAATGTTTAAGCAGGAATCTTTTTACGTCTTATACTTCCGGGCAAAATTGTTTGGGTTTGTTTGGGTTCCATTTGGTTTCTCCGCGTCCAGAAAGGCCTTCGATACCCGGTCATTTTTATTCAAATAGGCAAAGTGAAGACTTTTCCCGATTTTCGTACGATTCCATCTCCCTTGATGGCTGCCGGAAACGCCGATCTGATTTGTTCGAGAATTGCGCCTTCTTCGAGATTTCGACGGGCTGATGTATACGATCGCAAGGGCGACTCTGCGCCCGAGCAATTCACCCTAAATCGAGGCCAATCCCGCGGAAACCCGGAACCAATTTCGAAAGAATTGCATCCTAAAACCATCCGCGTAGATGCTCCTCGAGCTCTCTCTCTCTCTCTCTGTGTGTGTGTGTGTGTGTGTGCATGTGGGTGTGTGCGCGGGAAAACGCTGGTGGGAAAAGAAGATACTGACTGAGCTCCTACCTACGGACTCTTCCTATAGGGACAAAAGGGGTAGATCGAAGTAGTCGCGAAGTTCTGGAGGAAAACGGCCGCGGCTCTTTCCACGCTTGCTTTGACTCATTCTCTCTCTCTCTCTCTCTCTCTCTCTCTCTCTCTCTCTCTCTCTCTCTCTCTCTCTCTTTCTCTCCCCTTCCTCCCTCTCTCTTCCAACTATAACATATACATGTTCATCGGGAAAGTAGCTGCGTTGGCATTCATAGGGTGAATTTTTCTTCCCTCAAAGGACGTTACGCGATTCTCTTTGGTCTCTTTTCGTTCTCTTTCTGTCGGGATATCCGCGGAAATACTGAAGGCACCATGTTTTTCAGCCGCCCAAACCGATAGACAGGATTTACCGCAAGCTTCGTTTTTCCAATCTTGCTTGACTCTGTGTCCTGTCCTCCCTTTGTGCCTTTGTGAGCACTTTCGTTAATTTTATGGCTGAGCATATTTTGCTCGGAGAAAGGTGTATTTCACCACGTTGAAATTGGCCAAGGAAGAGAAAGAAACTAGCGGAATTGTATTTTTTCAAGGGGACTAGGAAGATTTTAACTTAAAAGATTTTTATATATCGTGACATTATGAAATGAGGCTATCTCGAGAAATTTGTTCTCAGGTGAACAACATAAAGTTTATACCGTCCAAAAAGCACTTCGACGCATTAAGAGGTCTGCATAAGCTTGGGAGTTCAAAAATACGATTTTTTCATTCGATAGTTTTATAGCCTAGTTACCTTACTTAACTTTAATTTCCATAAATGATCTCGTAAGAATTCCAAAAATTGGTCGAGCTATGATGATTTTTGCGAACTTTTTTTTTACTGTTGGGTTGCATTTTCCTTGAAATTATGATTTATGAAACGGTGTAAGTCGTATCGCAGAATCTATTTGTCCGATTCTCGTCGGATTCGGACAGAGTATAGTATATAACATTTTCCATCGTATAATCGAATGATGTTTTGATATAATTATCGATTTGTTAATAACATATAATAAAAATGAAGCCAACACTGGTGGATGGGCGGTCGTGATTGGGCTCCGGCAGTACATCAAGGTTAAGCAAGGTGACCGCTTAGTTGTGCACCGACTGGCTACTTGAGACCTCGAGTATAGGTACTGCAGTAAAAGTCTGTGCACTAGAGAATCAGGAGAATATAAGGCATTTTCGATCGCAGCATTGTTATGACCAATTGAATGCAAGCCAATTTTTGAAACTTCAAACCTCCCTCATTCGCCGATACTAACGTCACAGTGAATCAATCTGTTAAAAAATCATTTATTTGTTTTTCTTGCTACGTATTTTTTATGTAACTTACGTAAAACTAAGTAACTTTGTCCGTCAGGCAGGCGCTCGACAAAAGGTATCCTCTTTGTGCCCACTCCTGTGCGTCTGGTTTTGTCCCAGTCTGCTCGTATTTTATTGCAAGCCTCGCATTTTTTTGTGACCTGTTAGAATTCACGCTACTGAACATTTCATCGCCGCAGAAAAAACAGGCGCAAAGAGCTAATGCATTCTCTGACATCGTCGCAGCAATAATGAGACCAGAATTCATGGTCTCTTACGTAATAGAAACACAGAGCGCTTTAGCAACAAGGTAGTCGTACTGAGCAGGGCCATTACTTTTCTTAATGGATTACGCACGAAAAGAACCTTGCACAGAGATGCACTGCAAAGGTGGTTCACGTTGAGTAATTGTCAAAAACCATTTCGAGATTTATCTGCCCACTGATTTAATTTCTTTTTTGATTTACCGTTTTTTATCTTCATTGGTTTTTCAACCGGAGTTAATTAAAATCTCTTCGTCCGATTTACTTCACATTCGGAGAGCGCATGGTTCATAACATTTTCGGTAATTATGCAGAAGTGGGGCTCCACCACAATTTTGGCGGGAATTTTTTTGTTCTTGCCATGAA